>PNEQ01009881.1:0-55228 GCA_003012365.1 Medauroidea extradentata | reverse complement strand
TACAAACAAATACTGTACCATAGCACAACCTTGATTTATAAATATGATTCTTACTCAGTGGTTACAATTAATTTTTAGAAAAAATGGCGGCTGCACCAAAGAAACGAAGAGTGGAAACCTCCTCGGATCCCAGTGTATGGATGAAGTGGCTTGAAGAGGAAATGGAGGATGATGCTTCTGACATAGCTAACCCAGAAGATTCTGATTCTGACGAGTGCGATCATGTAACTGAAAGTGAACACGATACTGAGTCGGAGCAGTCTGCTGATGAAGGCAGAACATGTGAGGGTGAATCACAAAATTCGTATTATTTAGGAAAGGATACCATTACTAAGTGGTATAAACATGTTCCAAAGAAAAATGTCAGGACTAGGTCAGAGAACATAATATCCATCTTCCAGGTCCAAAATAACATGCATCACCAATAACTTCAGAAGATAAGTTATTAGACCTCTTCCTGTCCAATGTAAGTTGCACAAATATTTATATTAATCACATGAAAAGTAATTTTCAAAGGGATAGAGATGCAAGGTAAACTGATGAAACCGAAATTAGGTCACTATTTGGACTGCTGTTATATTATTGGTACCCTCAGATGTTCAAGAAAAAATGCTAGCATGTTATGGGACAACTCCAAAGGTAATGGATTAGAGTCTTGTTATTTGACAATGAGTGAAAAGAGATTCAGATTTCTTCCTAGATGCTTGCGTTTCGACGACATACGAGATCGAGAGTCTCGAAAATAAATTGACGAACTTGCTCCGATAAGAGAAGTTTTTTGAGGCAGGTGTTCATAATTTTTCGCAACATTTTATTCCAAGTGAAAATGTGACAGTCAATGAGCAGCTGCTTTCTTTTCGTGGTAGATGTCAATTTAGACAATATCTTCTAAGTAAGCCAGCAAAATATTAAATATGGCATCAAAACATTAGCATTGGTAGATGCTAAAACAGCCTACACATGTAACTTGGAAACTTATGCAGGAAATCAACCACAGAGACCTTACAAGCAGAGCAACTCTCCGACAGATGAAGTTATGAGATTAGTGGAACCATATTGGGACTCACAGAAACGTTACTGGTGACAACTGGTTTAGCAGTATACCTTTAGTTACAAGTTTGCTAGTCGACAAAGGTCTCATTTATGTGGGTACTTTCCGAAAGAACCAAAAATAAATTCCACAAGAATTTCTAAGCAAAAAGGAAGGGAAACAACATTCTTCTCTATTTGGTTTCCAACATGACTGCACCTTAGTCTCTTACTGTCCTAAACTAAACAAAGCTGTTCTTTTGATATCCACCTTACATCACTCTGATTCAATTGATGAGGAAACAGGAACATCTATGAAACCAGAAATAGTCAGTCACATTTTACAATATGACAAAGGTTGGGGTGGATCTCCTCGACCAGCTAATTCAAAAAAATTATTTTTCTAGAAATACCCGCAGATTGCTCATGGTGGTATTTTACAATTTACTGAACATATCTGCCATGAATGCATTGTGCATTTATCGAGCAAATGCTAAAGACTGCGTGCCCCTGAAAAGAATAGTTTTTTCTGCAGAAGTTGTCATGGGAAATGATCAAACCTCAAATTCAATACAGACCCGCATTGCCACAGGTGCCCACTGAATTGAGGCGACGTGCTTGTGTTCTGCTGGGTGTTACTTCAAGTGAAAAGCCATCAGAAAACCCGAAACAGGGATCCAGAGGACGATGCCGTGACTGTGGAAGACAAAGAGACCGCACAGCAAGGAGATGGTGCCAAAAATGCAATGACTGGATGTGTGGCGATCTCTTGCGCGATGTATGTTTGAATTGTTTTGTAATTTTATGTTCTTCAACTTTGAAATCAAAGAGAACATTTGACTAGGTGTTTTCATGTTGATAGAAGGCACACAAATCACCTCATAATTTTACTGTAAAATTTATGTAAATAATGTTTAGTGATAATTGTTATAGTGTGGTATTTACTTTTTTTTACTTAAATAATTTTCCAGGCATACAGTTGTACTCTCATTACTTAGACTTTTCATTTATTACGTTATGCATGAAACACCCCGACCGAGTTTTGGCAATATACTGAAAACATAAAAGTAAAAAAAAAATAAATAAATAAACGAAAATTGTGCAAAAATTCGTGGACTGGATGTTTGGTGTTCACTTGTGAAATGTATGTTTGAATTGTAAGTAAATAGATTTTTTTTAAACCAGGACATCTAATAAAAACTGCCAAAGAGTATTTGAATGCTAAACAGATATCTAAGGGACCATGTGATAGTAGTAAAGTCAGCAATGTATCTAGTGTGCTGTTTTCCTTGTGTATTCATAAATTTAAAAAAAAATTATATTACCTAATTTTTTTTTTTACTAGAAATGAGTAGTACTGTTATTTATAACCCTTATCATGATAAAATATGTATGACCCATCTAGAGTTATTGACATATGACAACATGGTGACCTAATGAAAATGGGTGACACATGTCAACCACGCGCCTATGCATGTAACAAGAAAGCACGCGCCTTCTCCAGGGTTAAGGGTGCGGTCAACCACAATTTTCATCGTTATTTTATTTGGTATTTGTACCATATATTTTTTTCTTATTTTTGACACAAAATGTGACTAAATTAGGCTCTTATGAATTTTTTTATCTCTCATAGTTTTCGCGTAATGGCTTGTTAAAGTCACATTTTGCATGTTTCCGTTTTAACGATTACACTAAATCAACTGATATACCAAACAAAAAAAAGTCACAGGGGATAAAGGCATATCAGGCTACAATGCTCATAAAATTAAAGAATAAAAATTACTTATATTTTAAAAACAATTATTTATTTTTTAAAATTTTAATTTTTGGTTTCAGCATTTTTTAGAAATTCAAATAATTGTTATTCTTTAATTTTATGAGCATGTCATTGTAGCCTGCAATGTATTTATTCACTATGTTTTTTTTTTTTTTAGTTTGGTACATCAGTTGGTTTTAGTGTAGTCGTTAAAATGGAAACATGCAAAATATGACTAACGAACCATTATGTGAAAACTACGAGAGATAAAAAATGTTCATAAGAACCAAATTTAGTCACATTTTGTGTCTAAATTAGGGAAAAAAATATCTGGTACAAATAAAAAATTGGCGATGAAAATAGTGGTAGACCGCGCCCATTTGTAAACGAAATGGCAACCACAATTTAAATTCTTGTCATAAAAGAAAAATACCAAGTTTCTCAGCATTTATTCTACATAAACCATAATTTGGGTTGAAATTGATCATTCAAGGCTCGAAGGTCTTTCATAACTTGTTAGCTATAAAGTATAATAAACAGTTCTAATAAAATTTCAGTTATTTATATACACAACTATTGACTAAAGAGAACTAATTAAGGAAAATGTATTTCTATGATGGCAAAAAATAAAATTTTTTGAAATTAAAAAAAAAAATGTAAGGTGGGTTAGAAAAATATTACAAAATATATTCAAGACCTAAGTTTGTATATGTAATCTAATCTAATCTGGCCATCATCAGGAATATTTTTGCTAAACTTTTTTTCTCTAGAGTCAGTAGTTCGTGTGTTAAAGCTTGCGCACACCTGCTTCACAGTTACAATTAATACTAGAATATGCATTTAAATTTCTCGCTCCATTTTGAAAAGCCCCTACGCCGTGGCTCGAGCATGTAGTTCCAATAGTTGCCACTAGGATGCGCTAGTTACCAGAACTTAAAATTATATAAACTAGGTGGCTGCAATAACGCGCGGTCAATCGTGGTACATGGAGAAAGCACTGATTTACCAGTCTTCCTCTTGTATCGTCTTTGACTACGTCTCAAAACAGTTACCCTGTCAACATCGATACGTGTAGTAAGCAAGTCACTCGGTCGCTTCCAGCCCTCGCTACAACTCGGGTTCGTCACACACCCTCGCACCCCGGCAGATTATGTAGTGCAGAATGCTGCTAATTTCCTGTCCCTCAACAGTTTCCATCCCAATTCCTAGGCCTTAAGGTCATATCCTACTCGCCAGCCTGACCCTACCTTTTCCATTTACTTATTTTTTATTTATGTTTACGTTACTTGGATCCCATGCCAGCCATCAAATTGCTGGGGATGTGGAACAAGTCATATTTCAAAAGATGTCAGTATAAAATGACAAACACATTAAAATACACCACAGAAATATTGATACAAATTAACAAATACATCACAATTAAGAAAAACTCGTGAAAGGTGTGACTGTCCCTTCTTTCGAGAGCAGTTACTTTATATTTATTAAATAGTTTGTTCGTGTAGGTTTTGATCAAATCTATCCCGTGCCAGGAATTGCCTCGGCTAGCCCAGCGGGTTTAGTTCACTCGAGATCACGAGTCAATGTCAGTAAGTGACCAATCACTGAACACTTATTTTTCGAGAATTAATATAGGTTCAAACTACTAAGTGAAACGAGTCATGTTAATTTTATATAACACCCCACTCCACACAGTCGTAAACGCCCTTATTCGCGGCAGGAATCGAACGTCTTCCCGCACCACACTCAGGCCACAAAACTGGCTTCTCGGCCTACGGATTGTGATCAAAGCGACTGACGTCTAATCGCCTTTGCCCAACAATCGGATGTGATTAAACGCGTAATAAAGACTCTTGGTAATGCACTTCTGGTAGCCTACCAAGATACGGACCCGCAGGACACGGACACACGCGTCCGTCCGTGACTTAGTCCCAGGCTAGTCTATCTCCTGCACCGCTGCCGGCACTCACGCCAAACGGCGATTTCTGACGCGGCTCCCTCTAGCCAATCAGGAGCTTCGTTTCAAATTCCCAGCTTTCTGGCATTGCTCCGAATCCGGGCGATTACGACCATCTTTCGTGGTGAATTTACTCCATAAAATCACAGTTTACATTTCTCTAATTTCGACATCATTATTTCCTGTAATTATCTATACTTATAACAAAATGTATATAAATACTTAAAATTTAAATTAATCGGTGGGGCGACTTGGCCGTTAGCTTGCCTTTCACATCCCCACCCCCTGACAGCCTCGGGCAGGCAGCAGGTGGGGCCGACTGGTACTTTGTCACTGTTGACTGCTACACAGCTCCAAATGTTTCCAGATGTGTGGGCAACTACCCTGTATCTCATCTCATCATCTCCCCAGTCCAAAATACGAAATATACATTAATTCTCCCTAATCATCCTACTATCATCTCTATCACATAGTACTATTTGCACAGAGTAGAACAAAACTTGAACCAACATTGTACTACAATTCTAGCCTGTTTCATAGTCCCGTGATTGCCGCCGCTTAGTACTAAAAATACTAAAAACATCTGATACTTAATTCTAATGGCCAGTCTTTAATGATATTTACACCAGTCATCCCTTCAATATGTACATTTAATGTGTATCGGGCTATGTCTATTGCAAATGATTGCGTATATTATATAGTAATATGAAACATATATGCTTGTTTACATAGTATTAAGGAAGATTAAAATATGCAAACTTCATATGCTTGCATATATATATTCTAACTACATTTGTATATATACATATGCATTCTTATATATAAATATATACATGTATATACACATATATACAAATTTTTGTATATATACATTACTTAAATAATTCCGTTCATGATTTGTTCTTAATTTTTTTGCCCGATGGCTAGGTTTCAATCAAAAAAATACTGTTTTCGAACCCTTTCTTCATGTATACAAATATACTGAAGTTTAGTTGATTGCTCAAACGAAAATGAGAAAATTATGTATTGTCCTGGCAGGGGTTCGAACCCTGGACCATTAGGTTAAAATGCAAACGCTCTAGCACTGAGCAGGATAATCGCGGTAATTAGGTGTACTTTTTTAATATAACAAGAACTATAGTTTTTTAATCACTTTGTTACTTATTACTTATTATTTTTATTGTTAAAAAGCGGTATTAAAAATGCAGGAAAATCGAAAACGAGAATTAAAAATTGCTTAAAATCAAAAAGTGGTGTTAAAAATGCTTGGAAATATAAAAAATAGGTGATAAAATTGCTGAAGGACTTAAAAGGAGTTCTATATACCATTGAAATGCACTACAAAATTATGCACTTTGTAGTTTATAAAATTAAGCCAGTAAAGTTATATGTATGTTAAAATCAGTTCAATTTCTTTTTGTATTATTTAAAAAAAACTTGACAAAAAGGTGCTAAATATCTTCAAAATAGGCAAGAACGCATGAAATAATTCACAAATAAATAAAAAAAATCCACCACAAAACACAAACATTTTCTGTCAAAAATAGAACTAAATATTTGGACCAAAATACTTGGCGAGCGTTAGCTCAATATTGCTGGTTTTTAAACCAGTCCACAGATCACTAAGGATATGTCCATGGGCAGAAAACGCCCTCTCACTATCAACATTCGATGCAGGAATCCACAGCACTGACACAGCCTGCGACACAAACGTAGGATGTTGTTCTCGCAGACCCTGCAGAACATTGAGGACATCAGCAGAGTTCCCTTCTTCCAAAATTCCCTTCACTTATTGCTGAAAAGCAAGATAACATTGCAGAAAGTCCATCTGTGTAACTGTGTTCATCAGTGGAACCTTCTGTATAGAAGCAAATAACTTTTCATCTACGGTGTTGTTTGGGATGTTTCTAACCCCAAACAATTTGTCACTGGCAGTGAAATATGGTTTGGCAGTGTCTTGATCAATCAGATTCCGAAGTTTTGAATGACACTTCAATCCAAAGTTTTTCAGGTTATCCTTGACAGTACACTGCTTGACATGCGTTGTGAGTCGATTGATAGCAGCAGAGGTTTTTTCCTTGAAAATGCCCCTGCTAACCAACCGAAAGTTATTTTCCAGGTCTCACAACATTCAGTACAATTTATGACCCAGCACGTAACGTAAGCCTTCAAGTTCTACAATGTTTTCAATGAGGGAGGTGCAATGTTCTACAAGAAATTGTGCAAAGCATTTCACAGTGTCACGCTGAGTGGTGGTCAGGTTGTTGAAATAATCTGTAGCACTACTCAATTAAGTCTTCTAGGTATTCTGCGACGTATTCAACAGAATGGAACCATGAATTCCACCTGGTCATAACGAGCTGTGGGAAAAGAACAGGTTTCTTTTCACCATCTGGGTACTTACTCCTTAGGAAGGATAAATATTTGTGCTTCCTCTTTCGAGTGTTGAGAAATGCATGCTTCGCGTTTTGGACACATCCATTCAATTCGGGCAGAGATATGCTCCACAAACTAGCTATGATATTAAGTTTGTGTGCCCAGCACTGAACATGAACCATATTTTCTGAGAACACTACCCTCAGAGAGTCCATGCATTTTGTCATGTAGTGCGCAGAGCCACTAACCACAGCTACAACATTTTCATACTTATTTTCGAGCTGGGCAGTCACAGACAAAATTGCTCGTGAACATTCGGTTCTATTGGCGGTTTCCAATTCCTTAACAGCCCCTACGAACACACGTTGTGGACCAACACCAGAGAGAATACGCAGTAAAACAACAAATATGCAGCACCCCATCCTGTTCGTGGTTTCATCGCACATTATTGCAATCTTCTGGTTTTCCACAGCTTTCTTTAACTGTATTGCATGCTCCTCACCAATTTTAGGAACATATGTTTCTCTCAGCACTTATGAAGTTGGTATGTCACCAGAACCTGAAATTAAATAACAGTTTTGGGTAACACTTTGTCTTAAAAATAAACGTAATGAAAGTGCAAGCAACAAAAACAATGATTTATGAAGCCAGAACGCCTTGAACTTACCTGGGAGGTATTTATGAACCCAGTTTCTTAGAGACATATTATCTGCTTTTTCCAGTGGTATATTGGCTTCTAACATCATGTTTGTGAAGTCAACAATAAACTCCTGCTTGTTTTGACGTGTTGACTGTTGTCTGTCTATTGCAGCAACAATACTAAGTTGTTTTGGAATGCTACTGTTTTTTATGTGAAATTCTTTTTTTTTTTCGCTTATGAGAGTCGCCATTTACGTGTTTATTGCAGGTATCTTTACGATGCCAATCAACACGGGTGTCACAAAACTTGCACGTCATGATCTCATCTTTTTCATCAAATATGAGTAAGCCATCTTTTTTAAATTACCGCTCTCGTTCGTGCAATGATAGAACTTTAGGCATCTTAACTACCAAGTTATTAAAATTAAAAAGTGACCATACTATGCTTCAATACCAAACACCGTCACCAACAACAACACAGTGATTGTGATCGTGCTTGCAATGAAAACAAGTCAAAGTAGGCCTACCAACTTGCAAGTTAATACATACAAAGTCAACAAAAAAGAGGACACTATTGCCAATTCTAAATATTTACATTGCAATTTGCAAACGAAACTATGTACTGCTGTTAAAAAAAAATTAACCGTTAATTCACAATAAATAACTGTCCGTATAAAATATATTCCCATCTCTTGGTCTTTGTCCACGCATGAAACGTAGTTTTCCGTCGTGTTCGGGATTTCCTGCACTTTTTAGTCCGTAGAGAAGTGAAGATAACGTGGCAACCATGAAATGATCGACATATCTTGCAACACTGCTGTGCATGCTTTCGTTTATCGTTCTTCTTGGTTTCTAGGTTAGGTTGCAAGTTGCCAAGCGGCTCACAAACGGCCACATTCACTACGTTTACATTATTCTAACAGCCATTACTTTTGTCGACGTAAACATACTGACTGTCTATTATTTTTTTATGTTTCGCAAAGTGTTTTTGAAGTAACAAATGTGAAATGTTCCCTTAATTTGATCCAGAAAAAAAAACCGTAAAGTCCCTTTTGTTTTTTTAGTCCCAATCGGCGATCAGCCATACATTAATTTTTTTCCTGTTGTCGAGGTTTGTCTTCGGAATGTACAGTACTAAATATTACATAGTTTTAACATTAAATGGCTACGTTTCGCGTAAAAACTCAACACTTTTGGGGTTTTAACATTACATTTCGTGCTAAACTTCACTTTTACACCAATTTCGCGTGAAAACTGTATTTTAACGATTTCGCGTTTATCGTCGGTTATTCGCGATCGCGAAAAGTGTAGGGCCCTACTTATTGGTATACACATGTGAGATTCAGCCGAGTGTAGTTTTATCTGCTTATTTTGGGTTAGCACAAACCGAACTCTGATTAGAATATGATTTGTAAAATCTTCGAGCTTCTAAAGGGACATGGGTGCTCGGGGCTGAACTAACAACAAAAGTGTTTCCTCACACCATATAATGAAAATTTTACTGACTACATGGTAGCATTGTAATGGTAATAAACATCGAAAGGGACTTACGAAAAATTCTTAACTCCCGCAGACGAAGGCAATTTTTTTATGAAATGTATAGTGATAAATAAAAAAAACATCAGCAGCTTTCTACAAACGAAACCGAGCTCTCGTAACCGTGCAAATTGACTAGCCTCCTTATGTTTGCAGAACAGTTTACCTGATACGATATCAACTTGTCTACAGAAGGATACAGCTAATTTCGACTGCGCTCCATGAATAGTGTTTTGCATATTTTGGAACTCCACTTTAAAGTTAGATGTTTATAAATGTGTGTGACTGTTGAACGTCTAACTATACTAGCACCAAACATTAGAAAACATTCTTTGATGAGAAAAGAAGAAAAAAATATACTTGTCATATGTAATAAAGAGAATGATTTTAGGGCCCTTGAACACAGAATTTGGATTTATTTCAAGAATTATGTTCGACGAATATGAAATGCAATATGAATGATTGATGAGATGCCTTCCAACTCTGACATTACAAAGATAACTAAAAATCTCTCACTCAAATAATACATACATATTTTAGCAATATTTAAATTTTCTAGTAGGTTCTGACGTTGAAGAAAATTAGTATCAGTATTCATTTCAAGTTTAGCTCTTAAATTGGCTAGCTTATCAGTCTCAAACCTCTGAGTATGGCTTCTACTAAAAAAATTTGCAATTTACATTCACAGCTGAACTTCAACAGTAATATTTTCATTAAGATGATTACGATCAGCAAAGTTCTCAAACATTTAACATATTTAGGTGAATTAATATATTAAAATAAAGTAGAGTTCTCACAGTTTTATCAAGGCACTACAAGGCAAAATATATTGGCTGAATATTTACTGGCTTGAAATTAAAAGTGGCTTGGCTTACAGTAGCACCCCACGGTGTCTTAATGCTCATTCAAACAAATATCTGCCTAAATCCATTATTTTCTCGCCTCTTCTTAAAACGGCGTCAAAACTTGTTAAAATAAACCTAGAAACCATCCCTTTGGTGTCTTATCAAATAGGATGGCGGCAGATATGGCACCGAGCCATACTTGGAATCTGCCGTGTGTCTTATCGCTTCAGAAGCTAAGGGAGCAAGAAAGAATTATCACTATAGCATTGGTTTTAAAACTGCCTCTCAGGCTAAGGGGTTTAACTATGTTATGCTTAGAAGAAGTAAGTCTCACACATGACTACATCTGAACTGATATCAAAGTAAATTACATTTTAAAGAAATTATATCAAATATGTAAGAGATTTCCTAGCATATAAAATTTAGATTTTATAAAATATTTTTTTTAAAATAAATTATATACATATTTAAAGTCAGAGTGGGATTAACAAAATTAACATTATACATTAATTTAAGTTCATGCACATAACAAATATCTTGAAGTGTCCAAAGAGAAATATAATTGACTATTAACATTAAAATACTGTAATACTATTACAGATTGCCCCACCTGCTATTCAACTAGGTCGGTAACTCTGAACGAACTTGTTGGAAATAGAATCTGTTAACGTAGAGTTATTTAAACAGACAAAATCACAAGTAATAACATACATAACACTCATCAAACCCACAAAACAAAATCAAAACATCTTGAAGGATATTTAATAAATACGGAAAAAGTCAAAATAATCCAGCTATCTCGTTGAAAGGGTCCTTATTGCTGTAGAAGCAGTTGTCCCTGGTTGAGCACTTGCGGCCAAGTTGGGGTTGGTAGCATTGTCGACAGGTGCGGCGTGCAGCCGCGCTGCCAAAGATGTTGGCACTTGGCAGCGACCTCGCTCCCATCATTCAGTGCGGTAGTCAGCTCGTTACATCAGTGCAGCGTAGGTTATGTGCATGTGCATTTATCAGGTAATTCACACGCAAAAGTCACACACAACATTTTCAACCATAATTTTTAATACTTACAAAACACTGTGCCTTATTATAGTCTGTTCAAACCGTCCCTTTCCTTCATATTACTTTTCAATAGGAACTTACTTGCGTCATGTAATAGTTGAGTTTTTACATGGTGTCCATAAAAAGTTCATCAACGAAAGTAAAATGTTCAAAATGAAATGTTTATCATCTCTACTAAAGTTCAAAATATTTTGATTTGTATTTGATGTTACATCTCCCTTCTTTTTTTCTTAGCTGGAACAATCTTCCACTGCGAAATTTAAATATTTGCCGCCATATGTACTAACTATCGAGCGAGATATGGTAGTAAGATTACCCTACTAAGCAATACCTATTCGGTTCTAATAGGCGTGTATTCGAAGACTCTAGCTAACAGTAAGGGTTATTGCTTTTTACAGAGGTAATGCTACCTCAAATCCCTAAACAACTCTAGGACATGTAGTGCTTAGTACCTACAATCCTAACTTGCCACAATGTCAAGTGATTGACTATGAAATAAAAAATATTCAACAATAAGTTAACATTAAACATCAATACTCATCGGAATCGTTAAGACCATCGTTTCAATCAACAATAGTAATACACTCAACAATACGTTCAAACATAGAAAACAAATTATAATGAAGAAAATTATTTACAAGAAGAAAATAGTTGTGTTTATCTTCAAGCTGAGCGTAGGTTATCCTCAAGAAATTTCTCAATATCCATCAGCATTTATTTCTCGGAATTTTAACAAAAAAAACTATTGTATTCATACCTTTCTTGGATTAACACAAACCACAGTAAGTAAATTAGTACCTATCTTCGAGAGAAGCCAGGCTGTTCGGCTATTAAGTAAGTATATTTTCGTGACTCGCTGATTAGGAATTGCATGACATGTTTACCCCTTATTGTTGACAGAGTACCTTGCCAACATCACTTTAGGCAGGCAATACAAATGAGGAAATACTACCTAGTACTTATACTCTTAAAGTTTGACATGAAATTTCGGTAGTACGTAATGCTCATTAACTAATTGGTCGGGCTCATCAAAAAAATTATGTTCAGTTGTAGTGTTCATAGCAAAGGTAGTATCGTATATAGTCATTCATAATTAATTAATATAAAAAAGGTTTCTTTATGCTCAGCTTCACTCGTCTGAAGACCTTGTGTCAATACACTTCATCAAATACATATGTAGGCTATCCACAACATATTTTACCTTTGGTATAAACCATTCAGAGAAACTCTTCGTAATCATAATAAAATAATATGTAACACTTAATCTTGCTGTTACCTTAACTCAAAAAAATTATATATATAACTTACCCATTTAGTAATATTAAAGTAATAAATAATCAAACTTATGATGTGTCATACCAGGCAGTATATGATGCAATTCTCATTTCTTTACTTGTACGTAGGACCTTAGTTGAGTATGTTGTATTTACCCGCTGGTTTTCCGTCTGTGTATTGCAATTTGTAACAATTTTTCTGGATAATTCCGGTTACAAGTAGTGGTACATCGAAGATCAGAAATAACTCTTTCGTTACTCTCTCAAATAACAAACTGACGTAGCTTGTTCTTCGTAGTACTAAATCTCCAATTTTGAATTCTCTCTTCTTACTCAAATTTTGATGCTTCTTCCTATTTCCTGCTGCTGCATGCAATCTTGCTAATACATAATGTTGAACTTCTTAACGAATCTTTTCTGGATCTTCTTGAGACGTTACTTTGATGAACTTGGGAATAACCTTTCTCAAGTCAATGACCTCAGTATAGTGATTCGTGAGACTGTTGAACTCGACTGCTGCTACTACTGCTAACATGTTCTGGAGCAGTAGGGCTCAAAGGCCTGTTTCTTTCAAAATACCCCCTGTTCAGAAGAGTATAGTAAGGAGTGGGTGTAAGTGCCATAAACATCCCTGTATTACTGAAGTTTTTCTTCCGGTAGTCCGGTTGGAACCGGTTTTTCCCTCCTCTCCAAGGCCTATAACTCTGGCCATGGTTATTATTACAACCAGCATAATTACTCGGTGGCTTCTCGAAATGTTGGCTGACCACGCTGACTTTCGGTTGACATCGGTCGTTCTGTTGATTCCAGGCGGTATGCATGTGGTGGGTGTTATTTTGCACTATATTTGTGTTTTGATTTCGGTTCTCATATCGTTGATGTGGTTGTAGGTACAATGGTTGCGCATTATTGTGTGCAGGTCTTTCGTTATCAGTCTTACTACTACAAAAAGTACGTTGCCGCTCAGATTGATCGATACGCAACAGCTGATGGCGGAATTCAGTTAGGTTAGTGTGGTCAGCCCATCTATCTTGATAACAAGCAAGGAATTGCGCTATTATTATATCGACCAATTCCTCATCGTCCATCGGCGCTGTTGGATGACGAGTGCGCTCATAGACCTCGCTGAAATGCCGTTCGAGCGACTTGTTATGGCGGGGATCATATTTCTCTATGTTGCCTTGGATTTTAGCGTTTCAAAAATGTCGCAAAAACTCCTCGTGGAACTGTTGCAAGAAATGGAGTTTATCTGTATTCAGCTCCCACCAATAGTGTGCTGTGTTCTTAAAGCTTTTAGCCAGACAGCGGAACTTGTCCTCAGTACACTAGAAAAAAAAGAGGTAAAATATTCGAAGAAAAAAATTAATCATGTCATATGTATAAAAGAGAATGATTTTAGGGCCCTTGAACACAGAATTAGGATTTATCTCAAAAATTACGTTCGATGAATATGAAATGCAATATGAATGGTTGATAAGATGCTTTCCAACTCTGACATTACAAAGATAACTAAAAATCTCCCACTCAAATAATACATAAATATTTTAGCAATATTTAAAATTTCTTGTAGGTTCTGACATTGAGGAAAATTAGTATCAGTATTCATTTCAGGTTCAGCTTTTAAATTGGCAAGTTTATCAGTCGGAGATACACAAAGCCTTAAAAAATTTGCAATTTGCATTCATAGCCGAACTTCAACACTAATATTTTCATTAAGATGATTACGATCAGCAAAGTTCTCTAATATTTAACGTATTTAGGTGAATTAATTAAAAGAAAGAGTTCTCACAGTTTTACCAAGGCACTACAAGACAAAATATATGGCTGAATATTTACTGGCTTGAAATTAAAAGTGCATGTTATTGATGTAATGTCTTGCAGGCCAAGTAATAAACGAGGTCTTGTACGATAATGTTGTAGTATGTCTTATGAATTGCCTAATTTCTTAATAAATCAGCTCCAAATGTTCAAATATCTCGATGGTAACAACGTTCTATGCCATTAGAAGGTAGCCACCCCTACTATGTATTGTGGTAAGGCTGGTAGATATCAACCATCTATTGCAGTAGGGTTGAAGACCCTATGAACAATGCTGAAGATATTGTATTGTTATGTCAAATAGTTTCCGATATTTTGGGAAAATACGGTTTTCAAATTTGATATTTGGGGGGGGGGTCATAACCCCCTTCATATTACATTTAGGTGGATAGTGCACATGTTTTCGTCTTCTTTTTTCGAGAGGAACACACATGCGAAGTTTGTCCCCCTATTTAAGAAACATCCTGTATAGTCGGGTACTCTTACATCTAGTATAAGAACTACGTAGATTTTAATTATACTGGATGAATTCGATATTTCAACCTATCCATGCTACTCGCTTAAAAACCAAAAATGTTATAGACAAATTTAAAGACGTGTCTATGACTGAGTTTGTAGAATGCGTGCGAAATATGTATGCCTGCAGGTGCTGCGAGAATGAATGCAAAAAAGGCTAAAGGAATTCAGAAATTTGTTATCAAAAGGAAAGTTATCTTCCAGGACTACATCAGAGCTTTGAACAGAGAGAATATTATGCAAGTAACTGTACATAGTAGAAGATAATGGAAAAAGCATCTATATTCCAAGTGTAGCAACAAATTGACGCTCATTTGGCTAGATGACAAACTATGTGTGTGCTAATATGTAGTAAACACTCTGCCATATGGATACGCTGACTAAAAGTAAAGTCGTGTTCATTATACTATTTATATTAAATTTGTCACCATAGCATACTATTTCCCTAACAAATGTACTGAACATCAATAAGTTTATGAAAAGTTTTCTCTTCCGACTGTGACTTACATTCTGGCTACAGCGAAAAAGTCCGTACAATAAGCTGAAACGACATCATTATCTGGCAAAGTCTAGTAACAAATGCAACACCTACATTGTTAGTGGACTGCAATAAAAAGAGGTGTGGTACACTACTAGCAGCTACTTGAAGAATACTGCAGAAATCACGAGATTCCACGAAGACTATATTGTGAAACTGTTCAAGGCACATTACCACACCAAGTAATTGTATAAATGTTACGAAATTAAACAAAAACATGTGAAATAGACTCACAGAGAAGGTGCCGAGGGTGTACGAGCATGGCCGAAGATTTCCCGAGAGTGCCCAAGAATACCCGATGTAATTTTTAACTAAATAATTATTATATAAAGTATTTTTTATTTAAATTGATTTTATAGAAAATAATTTTTAATAAATGTATTTTTTAAATTCACGAAGGGTTGGGATGGAATGCAAAATCAATTTTTTTCGGAAGACTCGGAAGAAACCTTCAAGATGGCAATGGAAAACAAGATGGCATCGGGGTGTCGGGTTACCCTGGGTAAAAGGTCAAAGTCATGGGGTCAAAAGTCAAAGTCAACCTCAGCCACCAGCCGCTGTGCCCGGATCGGCAGTTTCCTTCTGTTTCAGTTGGGTTTATAAACAAGTAATGTACACAGATTCGCGCGTGCATGACTGTATTTTTGTACATAAATTGTATTTTGTCAGACATGTAATATGTTAGTAATAAGTGTATTGTGTTATGCGTTTTTATAAATAGTATTTCTTCATCTTCCTGGAAAGTGTGTGCGAGTGTATTTTTGTGAACTACGTATGATCAGGGCAGTTGAGAGTTAACAATGAAAAAAATTAACTCTTTGACTAAAGAAATGTTAAGTAATACATGGATGGTATAATTAAAACAATAGTTAGAAAATTAATTAGTTTTTGACACTAATAATTTACATAAAAACATGGTGTACAACTTGAAGTCGAGCATTTTCAAAGAACGAATTTATAAATTCTACATAATTAAATGACAAACGATTAGTGCAAATTATACTCGGAATAGCTGACATTGCAAATTATTAATTTAACATAATAATTTACATACAACAGGTAAGGAGAGTGACCTTAGATCTCTTCGACAGAGAATGCCATAGAGGCGGATTCACACAACTCGACACAATTACAGGAATTTGGTAGGAGTTGGCCATGACCAACTGAACAAATGAAGGTGTGGCCATCAGTAAAATCGTTCTATTGTGGTATTCAGTCATGAGAACTGCTGGGTACGTCTTTCACCAGGTTCCTACCATCTGGTCAGCACTTGTTTCCAGTTTGTCACATGTACTGTCTGTAGTACAGCTAATAGCATCTTCAGTTATATCGAAGTATGTACTACATGTCATCTGACACATCAATATTGTCATCAATTTTATTTGCTTCTATCGTTAGTGTTTCCAAATTCTGCTTTGTTGCCATCAAATTTAGCAATAATTTGTATCCCAAAGTTTGTAATAGATCTCTGGCCACGACTAGAAATCTTGTCCCGAGCAGCCATTTCTCTTCTGTGCCCGAAACTAGTGACGGTATTCCGTGATACTTACCAATTACAAATAATGTATACCTAAGAATACATTTTATACTCTTAATAATAAATGGAATTATTAAATTTAATGGATTTTTATTAGGTAATAGGCCACATTTCATTTGCTGCTGACATTACTTGTTAGTAACAGGTCAAACGGAACACCAACCAAACATTTTCTTTACTGGCAGTCTCAGTTACTAAGCCCAAATAGAAAGCTTATCGGTAAGTTGCCAGTATGATTAATGTCATCTGTATTTAAATATTTATAACTGCTAAATTATTAAGCACAAACATGCCAACATTTTAATTACAATCATTTGTAATTTCATAATCCACTCCTTACAAAAAGACCAGACACATGGTTAGAAAAATTAAACAGTAGAGTCTACGGGTCAACAAACTGAATTTTTAATATGTACGGTAAGTTCTGCGTGTTACTTTTCAATCAGTTTTACACTCACTTTATTTTTGCCACATGTAATCAGCTTTACAATTTAATGTTTTGGTTTGCCACTCCTGCCACATAACTACTTCTACCGAGACTGCCTCACTTACTGCACACCGGTAGATTCTGCAGGAAGTAACGCCAAGAGCACATATGCCATGTTGCCACAGTCCTTGCCTATGACTTACTGCAGCAATTTGACCAGCTATAGAAATGCTCGTCAGTAAAATAAGCTGCTAGGAGCAAATGGAACACAACCATAGGATGGTTATTAAACGACTTAAGAACATGTAAAAATTGTTCTTTGATTTATACTGACAGGTGAATTAATTGAGGTACTTTTTTGTCATAAATAAACAGTACAGTGTATTTCGTGAGTTACGAGACAGGCCTCTTAATTCATGAAATAATATTCCTTATCCCAATAAATAGGACAAACTTGTTAATGAATGTTACTTTACATTGCGGCATCGCATGTAAAATTATTTGCGAAATGCCCAATAACAACACGTTCCTAGCTTTCAAAACCAAACCCAATATGTTTTGAAACTTATACTCCCACTATACACTTTGACAACGTGTTTTCTGGATACCGATATGTACTATTGTATGATTTGTTTCTTACCTTTTGTACATTACTGTTGAAGTGTGTTCCTGCTACCAACAGTTTAATGGATCCATAGAGAACCTAGTGTTGTGTTAATATATAGTCACTGTTAATTAAATGTGCTTACCAAAACTGCACTTACCAAAGTCATGACAATTCCTGATTTTTCTTGAAACCGTTCGCACAACCATAAAAGTTACGTACATGTTACAATATACTTAGTTTTGTAGAACACACTTTCACAGAGACCGCACCTGTTACTTTAGTTAGTATCGCCCTCTAAACTTAGAGAATAAGGCTCGCGACCACAGCATTATGACTAGGGACCTGAAAATTTCGCGTTTTCTTTTGGGTACAAGCTGGATTTAAAATAACTGTTAAGTTAATGTCACTCTCTCAATTGGGGCATGATGTATTTTCACCTTCTGGAGAGCGCTAAGTAACTAAATTCAAACTCGATCGTGTTGCATCACTGTCTCCGCGTGCAACAAGTGACCAGATAATGGCTACCTAAATACACAGGTATTACTGGGGACTAGCCTACACATCAATGACCCCCCGAAATTTTCCGATCTCTAATAATGACCAGCGAGCTGCTCGCGTGAGAGCTCATTGCGACACCATCTACCAGGTACTAGCTGTTCTGTCAGCAGTCTCGTGTCGCTGGCTCGCTCTAGCCAATACACATGCACAATATCAAGTAGTAAGAAATTCATGTTTGTTTCTTATGAGCGACACTCAATCAATTTTTAGCAAGCATACTCTTTCTGGAGATAACAAAATGCAAGTGGAATAACTGTGGCGGAAATACAACTGACATCACACATCGCTAGTTTTCGGAAAATGTTGACATGCTAAACTCGAAGGTCGGGCCCCTGAGGAGAGTCGGGGCCCGGGGATTTTACCCCTGCTTTCCTTCCCCTCTCATAGGGCCATCGTGTGATCACAACGTGCAACTAAAGAATGAAATGCTTTCCATCAAGATTCTTCTTTTAGTTTGATTGGAACCTATTAAAGGTAGCGAAGGCAATATTTAAACGGTAAGTGGTGCCTGGTTACTCTTATTTGTTTCCAATAAAATTAAATGCCACATAAGGGGAAAATCACAAATTGTTTTATTTTTTATATTTTTGTACGAGGTATGGTTTGTGTGACTATTTTTTTTTACTGTAATAAAATTGATTTGCTTTTATATTTTTTGTACATCATCTGGGTGTGACCCCGTTCTAAGTACTTCTGGTGAATAACAACATTGTTTTCAATACATAATCCAAAATACCATTAGCGAGCTGTAAGTTCCTATTTTGGTACGTGCAACCACGCTTTAAATAACAATTCTTTCCTTCTCATCTGAACAATTTGTTTCAAGATAGTCTAATATACATGAGGCAAAAGTTTACGAACTCAAGTTACTGTCACACTCAGAAAACTAGTAACACGTGCCGTGGTGTGTAGCGAGATTATACACAGTAAAATTGTGATTGACTAGTTTTGTTTTATAAAAAAAAATGGCACTGGCATTTAGTGATGGTGAAACTTTAACTGCTTGTAGTTCTATCGTGAGCACTGTGCATTTTTTCTCTTCTGCTAAAACTTTGTCTTTCGCTTTTTCCAGTCTGGCCATTTCTTTTTGTCAAAATGTTTTTTCCATTCGCAATCAGGATTATTGACTTCGAGTTGTGAACAAAGGTCACAATTGTCCTTTATTTGATATTGGGATATGTTTTTTGCATAAAACATTTCAGAGAAAGATTTTCTTGATAGTTGTTCATTTCCTTACCAAGTGTGCAGTAGGCCTACATGGAATACAATTGCTGCAGTGATCCAATTCCTTGTTACAAGCACAATTTACTGGAACCTTTTCGGCCATAATGAGGTGGAAGTATTGGCAACATATCAAAAAAAATTTCCATTTTTTTTTTCAGTGCTGATCGAGAGTTGTCGCCTCTGTTCACTCTCATTATCTGATTGGTGACATCTCTATTTGATGTCATACTATTGTCACTAGCTTTTATCCAGCTGTAAACACTGAATTCGCAATGTCAAGTGCTCCCAGAAACATTTTCTTACAAACAGTAATTTTGCCATTTTTCATGGGAAGTTGATATTCTAATGTACCTTGCCGTCTAGAATTACTTCCTTCTGTGTAACGCCTTGCAGGTAGAGATCGCTTTACATTATTTATAACATATATTTTTCTCTGGTCCCAGTCCATTTCAGACCAAAACTTATAAAATATTGTTTTCCTGTCTTCGTCTGGTATGGCATCACATTGTCGTTTTCCTGTTTGCTTACAGAACGATGTACACTTTGGACCCATTTTTCCTTTTTTCTCGTGGTACATCATGGGAGGGGTTCGTGACTCCTTTTGGCCGTGAATAACCTACGTAGGCTTTCCCTTGCATTCTCAACTTTTTATATTCATTTCGCATACAATTTTCTGGAGTAGCCTTCAACTGACGCTTTCTACCTTCATGCATGTTCTCAGTAACATCAGTTTCTGCAATGTTGCCTTCATTTACATAACCTTCAGGAATTATGTCTTCCACAACCATATCAACTACATCCTTGTTCTCATTAATTGAATCACCCTCTGCAATAATGTCCTCTAATACATCAGCCTTAGAAACACTATTCACAATAACATCGCCCTCTGCAATAATGTCATATAAAACTATATTACCCAATGAAATATTTTTCTCAACATATGCAATACCCTCTACAATGTTGTCTGCAACATTGTTCTCAACAATTGCATCACCCTCTGCAACAATGTCCTTTAAATCTAATCGCTCACTAAAACATTGTTGTCTTCAATTGCATCACACTCCACAATAATGTTCTCTAATACATCATTCACTGAAACATTGTTCTCAACAATTAGATTGCCCTCTGCATCATTGTCATCTAAAACTACATCGCTCAACGAAACATTCGCATCAGTAACAACATCCTGTACAATATTGCCCCTCAAAAGTACATCAGCCGAACACCTGGCAGCTGAGCACGAGTGTTCGTCCAACTGCAAGCAGATTTCTTCTACACCAGTCCTCATCTTTGATGAGAAGCCCATCTGAGAAACTAAGTCTCTAAAGGAAAAACTCTCAGGAGTATCTGGATCTGATGAGTCCGAAAATTCCTTCAACGACATAATTCTGAAACAAGAGAAGATGCAATCACTACAACCAAGTTACAAATGTGGAGAAAATGTGCAAGAAACATTAAAAACAATGAATTTTTAGATCATAATGTGTTTCACTAACCTGTATAAATCAAATTTGAAACATTATTGTCACAAAAGTTGGCATTCTTGTAAAACATGTAATGAATACAAGGTATTCCATAAGACTAAGTTTAGTGTTCACAACATCGTATCCCACATCATGAGAATACGAGGTATTGCTATCAATTTCTGTGACAATTGGGTTACAAGAATTCACATCTTGAAACATCAGCCTTTGGTTATTTTTTTATGCCTATAACGATTGCACTAATAATACAAGAAGAAAATGTCGAACCAAAAGCACATTATAAAACAAAAATGGCAAAATTGTGGGTTATGAGACATTGCAAGTACACCATATATATGTGTATATATATATGTATGTATATATGTGTATATATATGTATATATGTATATGTATGTATATATATATACATATGTGTGTATATAAATGTATATATATGTATATAAATGTATACATAAGTACATATATGTATATAAATGTATATATGTGTATATATATGTATATATGTATATAAATGTATATATGTGTATATATGTGTATATATATTTATATATGTATATATATGTATGTGTATACATATATATGTGTATATATGTATGTGTGTATGTATATATGTATATATATATATATATTTTATACCGATTTTTTGTGCCACTCAACAGCCGAGGCCAATAACAGAGTGACACATACAAAAAACATATAACATTACAAATGACATAAAAAAACATTTCAAATGACATACAAAAATGGGATTCTTATACAAGCAACAGTAACACAAACACATAGACCGACAATGCTAGCACAAAAAATATATACATATATATATATATATATATATACATGTATATACATGTATATACATATATATACACACACATATATACACACACACACAAATATATATATATATTAATATGTTTATATATATGTATGTATGTATACATATATATGTGTATATACAATATATATATGTATACATATGTATAAGGTAAATCTGGGAGATATGACGCGGCGGGAGATGACGCGGTCCCAGGATTCCGTAGAAGGGAAACAGCCAGTGTGCAGTCATCGCGCGCAGCAGTCTTCTTTTGTCTGTGGGAGTGTGCGTTTGCGTCTTTGAGTACGTCCAATGTGTTTTTTAAAAAATCACAACACTTTCTTCCTAAAACCGCAATTGGTAAGTACTGAAAGTTTCGTCATCTTGTAGTTAAACTATATTTTATTCACAATTAGTGTAATTTGAAGCCAGTTGTGGTGTGTAGTTCGGAAGAGTATTGAGCTAACCTTGTGTTCACGCCGTCTCGTGCATGTTCCGCCATTTTAAACCCCAGTTGCGGGGTGCGTCGTATCTCCCACTGCTTTGCGAGATACGACGAATTTAGTGAAAGGGAGATATGACACAGTGTTAATTTAAATAAGTAGTTTTGCTTTAGTATATACATATGTAGCAACACCCTGACTTACTTAAATATGTTTTGGCATCTCCTGCTTAACTCGAATGTTTTGATTAGCCTACTTAAAGCAGAATTTAACATGGAAATCTTTTACACATAATGTATATAAATAAATATTTTTTTTTCTACAGTGCAAACAATATATGGTGCATATGTGCATAACTGTTATCTTAAAAAATTTAAAAGTAATGTCATGCACACACAATAATTACAGCATATAATTTGATATTACTACCCATAATAATTTAAATTACTATTTATTTGGCGCTATTTGCTGTATGTACTCAAGTAAGAAAAAAATAATGATACATATATAAAGAAGCACAAAAAACGCTCTAAAGCGAGAACTGTTCTCATAACAATAATACGTCAGATTATCCTTTGTGAAGTACATACAGCAGCAAACATATGGCTGTCAAGGTGACACGGACAGCTTATCAGGTGTGAGTCACACTCCTGTGTAACTTACCATGTGCTAGTAACAGAGACCATGCTCCCACGGTTTTCGCCCGTTCGTTTGTAAGCACTTACATAATTGACATATTATTTAAATTTTAGATTACATTATTCGGGGTGCTTGCTACTAACAAATTATCATTTTATCTTAGAAGCGGGAAAGTAGACAGTTCTTGTAACTCCATTTAACACTGTGTATATAAAATTATTTGGACTGGTGAGTAATTACATTCTCTCTCTCTTTTTAGTTCAAATGGTTGAAAATGCCTACGACCTGTGGACCTAGGAAAAGCAGTCGAGCAGCGTGGACACAGGAAGATCTTGATAACACTATCAGTGCGGTTCGAGATGAACAGAAACCAGTAAAGCAAGCTGCAAGAGAAAATATCCCACAGAAAACACTGCGCACTAGATTAACCACAGGACGTTTTAAATAAGGGAAACTTGGTCAACCTCCACTATTAGGGGAAGATGCTGAAAGGAAGCTTGCTAGGCATGTAAAAAAGCTTCAGGTAGTAGGATTAGCTCCAACTAGGAAAAACCTTAGAAGAATCGCTCATAACTTAGCAGTTTCAATGAATAAGGCACATAGATTCAACAAGGCAACGAGGTTAGCGGGTTGTGATTGGTACAAGTCATTTATGAAGAGAAACGCCGATTTGTGTGTTAGAAAATCTCAAGGTATATCAATTAATCGTGCAGACGGGATGAACAAGGAAGAAGTTAAAGCCTACTTCGAGCTATTGCAAAAAACCTTGACGGAAGATAATCTGTTGGGTAAACCAAGCAACATATACAACATGGATGAGTCGGTCTGTCATTAACGAATGAGCCGGGACATGTTGCTGAACGAGGCAGTAAAATGTTCATGTAAGAAAAGCAAAGGGAAGGGGCGAAACAGTTACTGTAGTGGCATGTTGTAATGCGGAGGGCTCATTTTTACCACCATACTGCATTTTTAAAGGGGTAAACAAGAAAGCAATGTGGGAAGAAAGTATGTCACCTGGAGGCGTCATAACAATGAGGAAGAAATCTGCATACATAGACGAGTACATATTCATGGACTGACTTAAAAATCACTTCATTCCACGCAAGAATGCCGAGAAATGTCTTCTTCTTTTGGATGGCTACAGTTCGCATATAAATTCTCCAGATATACTTCAAAAAGCTGTTGATAATGAAATTTCCATTCTGTGTCTGCCGAGCCACACGACACACTACCTTCAGCCCCTTGATCGTAGCTTCTTCAAGCCACTCAAGGCTTATTGGGCAGATGCATGCCATAACTGGATGCTAAGTCATACCAGCATTGAACGCCACCATTTTGGAGTTCTCTTGAAGAGTGCTTGGTCTCTTGCTGCTACTGTAGAAAATGGTGTTTCGGGATTCAGCGCTACAGAGATAGTACCGCTGAACCCTTCAGCCATTCCAGATATGCATATTTACGACAGTCCGATCCAACTGACCAGCTCCTTCCTGAAGAACGTAGTGCTTGTTTCGAAAGTGGCCATGACGATCCTCTTCCTATGGAGGGAAATGGTATTCCACAACGTATCCGAACATGTGTTGCCACAACCCAGTCTCTTTCAATATGCGAACTTACATGTCCTTCCACATCCAACAAGTCTCCTTCTACATCTTCTGATTTTAAACCGATGGTAACAGTCTCTGCTTTTCCTGCTTCTTCGGCTCTATGCATCCCCAGCCAAGATGTGACACCAACCAAATTGCTACATACGGTATCTCCTATACCAAATCGAGCTCCAGGGCAACGACCAGCCAGAAAACAACGTGCGCAACTAGTTACCAATCCCGATGTGATAAAAGAGAAGAGGAGGAAGAGGGTGGATGCGAAAAAACGTACTGCTGCAAAGGATACGAAGAAATCAACAAAGGGCTTGGAAAGGCCTAAGAAGCATAAAACACGTAAACGTATATAGAAAAAGTCTACAAAAAAAAAACAACTTGACTATTCATCTTCTAGTGAAGAAAATAGTGATGTGGTGGAGTTTGCCTCAAGTGATGATACTGACAGTTATGAAGAAGACGAGTGCTGTGAATGTTTTGAGAACTATGCAGACACTTTATCAAGAGCTGATTGGATTAAATGTTCAATATGTAATAGGTGGCTACATGAAACATGTACACTTTATGGTGAAATTTGCAACATGTGTGGTAGAGTGGAGAAAAAAAGAAATGCAAGAAAAAATTGAACAACAAAACATGTTCAACTGTTTGTCCATATATTATTCTGTTTTTGATTTCGTTAAAGGTTTCGTGATTATGTGACTAATATAATCCCTAGATCTTGTTTTCAACGCCTGTGTATAAAGTGTGTGAGAGAGTTAAGGAAGCTAAATATATATATTTTTTTATGTTAGTCAATATTTTTTTAACCATGTTATTTTGTTATACGGGTAAATAAATTAGAAACTTAAAATTAAAAATAAGTAATCGTCATATTTTTAGTTGATGGTAGATTGGTAAATAATTTTCTATTGAAGTTGACAATTCTAACATTGTTATGCCATAAACCATATCTCCCACCCCTTTATTGCCTAATCACCCACTCCTATGGGAGATATAGCCAAAAAAAAGGCATTAGTATGTTTAGCTTTTGACTATGTTACCATCATAATTTTATTTTCATAATTTTTTCCGCATAGATGATTTCACTAACTTTGTTCCACTGGTATTTATTTTAGAATATAATTAATTTGGTATTTTTGACGATATAAATTAAAATATGCGTCATATATCCCAGGTTTACCTTATATATATGTATATATATGTTTATGTGTATATGTATGTATATATGTATGTATATATATGTGTATATATGTATATGTATATATATATATATATATATATATATATATATATATATATATATGTATATTCATGTATATCTTTGCTCGGATTAATTCTACATACAAAAATGAGAAGGTGTAACATTCTATACCGTGGTCAATTGAATATTATTATATACTTCATACTTTTAAATAAATAACGAGGTATTTAACATCAATTTACGCTATTTTGTTATTAGACTCAAAATCGTCTCCAGTTTTTTCTTTAAAATATAAGCCAGAGACTGTCTGCCACACACTTTACTTCACAGCCTTGTTTTTGTAATTAAATTTAGTTCTATCAATCATATTCTTCTTCGTACTTCATTGATCCTCGCTATCTCAACTAGGCACACGTACTAAAATACTTATGTCTACTATAAACTTAACAGGAACAGGCTATGATACTCTTTAGTAAATTTAGTACCTTTTTCCTTGTCACAAATTCATTCTACACTGACTTGTGTGGTTGAAAATGCATGCCTTTGATTGGCTTTTTCTTACGTGTTTGTAACGATAATTCTAGCATGGCGTTAACGCATGTTAAGTTCTCAGAGTTAAAACTTTGTAAAAATACTTGCATAATCAGTTATCATTTAAGTAAAAACTGATTTTAAATTTTGTTAGCGCTTATTATTTTTAATTAATTTTCCAGAGTATCACACCAGACACAGTTAGGAGTGTTTTTAACTTGTAATTTATGCAGTTGACTGACATCACTTATAACTCTCGGAAGGTGGTTGTATATGCAGTTTTAATGGAATATATATATAATTAATTTTTGCAGGCTACCGTTTAACCCAATTAAGGATGTCTCGTTGTGTTCGAAATGAGTGAATGTAAGTAGGGGTGTTTGGTAGGTCCGAGGACAAGTGGGTTGTGGGTGTGGATTTGTGGATTCATGTCCGCCATCTTGGATGATGTCACCACCGCCACTTTCTTTTCGGCCACCATCTTGGATAATGTCACTTTCAAAAGTTTCCAAATTTAAAAAAAATCTAAAAATTATTTTGGATCCATCTGCCATCTTGGAATGAATTCTCCCACCACCACCTAATTTCCACAGTCATTTGTTTACATGTTCTGGAGGCCGCCATATTTAATGTTTAAATTCCCACCAATTTTAAACACTCATTTGTTTACATGTTTTGGAGGCTGCCATATTTAATTTTTCAAAATTCCCACCAAATAATCTACTTGAACCGCTCGTTTGATTAATCGATTATATTTAGTTCTAGTCTTGACCACTATGGGTTTGAGCAGCCATCTTTGTTTTCCTATTTACTCTCTTGCATTCGGCTCCACAAGGCCGTGCTTAATGACGATGGGTAATGTACCATAGGCAGGACTGTCGCCCCTATCACCAATATTTTTTTATGACTGCCTTCAGGCATCAAGATAGACAAGACTTGACAAGTGTGATACTTTACCATAGTAATTTTATTTCATGTAATAACTGCTGCATTACTATTCTTTTAAATTTATTATTTCAATTTTAAACACATTTTATAGTAATGTAATAGTTTAGCATGGTGCATCTGATGCTCTTTAAGAAAATAATTACAGGTGAAAAATGTCTCACAAACACACCATTAAATTTAGAAATAAAATTTTATTAATTAAAATATACAGTAAAATAATATTACTTCACGAAGACCTGGATACATCAACTCGCAAGTCTACACGACTCTCCTGCTGTTGGCTTCATTTTGGGAAGCTTCTGCACTGGAAGAGTTTCTTATAGAAGGTGCCTAATGTTGCCCTCACTTTTTACCCGGACTTGGGACAGGCAACACTACTGTTCTAAAGTAGTGCAGGCAGGTTTACAACGCTGAAACTCACAAACCATTATATACAGAGCACAAACAAAGTGAAAAAATATCAACGACGAAACTTACAACCCCAATGAAACTATTTAAAAAACCAATATGCACCAGACTAGTACAAAAGATACAAAAGAAGAAAACTATATACATCAAAAAACTCATATGTACAACAATATACAGTATTTACAACTCTTTGTAGCCATAGGGTAAAGTGTTTATCCCATCCTCCATTATGATGCGTTTGTTGTCCTGCCAGGTGAGCGACAACTTGTTCGTATGCTCAGAGTACAGCAAGCGTGGACGAGATCTTATAGTGTGCATTGCACATCTAATTGAGCACTGCTGCTCAAGCACATTGACATAATCCTCAAGGGATATTTTATGCGCACAACACACTTCTGTACTCCCTTAGCCCTTTTAGCAACTTTGCCTTCACACCTGTAGGAATACATTGTAGCCCGAAGACCCACGAAGTCGCTCATAACCATTCCATTGCACTCGTCCTTAAACTTTCCCACCACCTTTTTGTTGGTAGGAGAGTAGCTAGGATTGGACACAGGGTAGCAGCTTGTGTCAAATGCATCCATGAATGCTCGATGGTTTGTCAAGTCACAGTAAAAGTCTTCTGCCGCTATTTCATAAATAAAGGAGTCGGAATCTATGTAGGCAAGATTTATATGGTCTTTTTCATACTTGCTCTTCATTATGTCGTAGTGGAATGCATACATTACAGTCTTCGACAGTTCGAGGACAGCAAAAACCTGCATATATTGGCTTATCGAAAAGTATGCCATCTTTGTCCATTTTCATCAAAACGAGCGAGTCGGAGCAAATAGTTCGGTCTTTGAACAAAGGTTTCGCTATCACTTTTTTAATGCGTCGCACATCGCATACGTACTCCATCTGCTGCCTCTTGTGCTTATTTTCCATAAGCTTTCCAAAGGTGGAGTTATTAGCTAGCTTAAAGAAATCACACTCGAAATAGTTAGAGGCATTCTGACACTTCTTGGTGTTGAGTTCGATGTATGGGCTTAAGGGTGCTCAGTACGGTATGCTAAACAGCGAGAAACATGTGTACCGTTATTGAACATTGAGGGAACGAATGAAGTTAAAAGTATACCGTTTTCGGAAGTAGGTGTCGTAAAGTCGTATAATTGTGTAAGACATTTGACGTACATAAAAATCTTTTAACTTTGTTTAGAAAAAAATCTGGAATATAAGCCTTTTTTTAATGATTTAGTTATTTGTAGTAGAGTAATGCAGCACGAATAACACATAAAACCATGTCTTAGACTTGTTCCTTACCATGCTGTATAGCATGTTGCAATCTGAACATTTCTGGAATAACTATTATCCTGTAAAAACAGTAATTAAAACTAAATAATTTCAATTTTTTACCCGACGAAAACAGGACCACTGCTTGTGAAGATATGTTGCTTCTATCCCCAGTACGTTGAGTGAACACAGAGCAGGAGCAGTTACGAAAGGACAAGAAGTGGCAACTCATGTTACCAAAACTGACAGGGATTATCTGCAGCGCCCGATCTATCAGCTAGAGCCAGATTCTCACAAAAATGCCATGAGTCCTATGGTAAAGACGAGTGAGGAGTTATTTTTATTCAGTTTTGTTTTTGTGTAGGTTACGAATATTATAACGCATAAAACGAAATTTCAATGTTGTTACTTTTATTTAAAAGACTATATGAGAGCCAGCGATTTCGATTCCTGGGTTAGCATATTCGTATTCTACAAGAAATACTGAATAAATATTCTACAGGAAATACTGAATAAAATGATATCTCACTCGTCTATACCGCATGATTGAAGCCATTTAGTCACTCAGCTGATAGACTAACAAGCCTGTTCCCTTGTCTCAATTGGTTCATTACAAGCTTACTTTTAGAACGTTCTACGTTTTGAGGATACATATATGGGAAATTGCGTACAAGTTATACAATACAAATAATTAAACTGCTCGGTGTTGATCAATTTATTCTTCAATACACCAGTAAGAATGTACTTTACATATATGAATTCCATATTTGACAGGCAATGCTACCAATATTTTTAACACGCGCCAGACACGTGGCAACCATTAAAAACAACAGGACTTGACCGTATGACCTGATGAAGCAGTAGTGGCAGCCGTGATCAACAAATCGGTTAACTTCCATCGCCGACGTTGAAAGTAGTGTATATTATACATGAAAAATACGTAAGCATTTTGGAAGAAACGTAATATAATAAAACGGCTTCGTATCCAGCATTAGTCAGTTAACTATTTTATTCTATTCAAATCGCGTAATTTTATAACTAATTTACAAACAACCGCATCGTTATCAGTTGACCTGAAACCAAAACAAAGCACGGCCATTTGCGAGTGTGAAAAGTTACCGCAATTCGCGTGTGTTTGAAATTCTTATAATGGGGTACTGTATTATTCTGTGCATATATTTAATATATTGTAATGCAGGGATTATAAAACCCAGCCTGTAATCGCCACTGAGATATGACGTCCGGCAACCAAAATAAAGAGTGGTAATTTGCGTTGCGAGTGTTTGAGCTTCTCGTGTGTTCGGTACGTTTGAGATTCTTGTGCGGTGTTATTTTAATATTTTGTGCATGTGTGTAATTGTAATATATTGCAATGCAGGGATTAAAATACGAGACGTGTAATAGCCAACAACAACTGGATACTAAGACGTGATTCGGAAGACAGTAACTTCAGCTGGCATGTTTACTAAAACAATCGCTAAATAAATAGTAGGTAATCCGTCCAGAGAAAAGTTCTACATAAAATTTAAAAAAAATTTTACCCAACTTTTATTTTAACAGAATTTGTTGGTGAATACTTACGGTTCATGTTGTAGTCCTATATGTAATCATACTTTTTCAAGTCGCCGATTTAACAAATTCTTTTTGTAAGAAAAAGTCCATGTTTTTTTAATCAAGTAAGTGGTTATTATAAAGTCCACGTAAGATTTTGTGCCTGTTAGCTGCAAAAATTTAGGCCTACAATTACCAAAATAAATGGCCAGAAGATGTACGCCTGTATATTTCCCGGACGTTAAAGTGTACCTGTTTAATGATATGTGTTAATCAACAAAATGATCTAAAGTTGATCTGGGCAATTAGGCCTACCCATGTTTGTTTAGTACTTACGCTTTTTATTTGTATATTATTTCCGTTTAGGTTATGGGAGCACAAATTTTGGCTATATAGTGTATAGTCACATGACTATAATAACACTGATATTTCGAAGGCAGGCCCTACAACAAAAGGTAAGTTTGTTTAATAGTCTCCAACGGAAAACTTAAACAAGGCCTATACGGCTTTATTATTTGATAGTGTAGAACCAAATTGAAGGCAACACGACAAATAATTGTAGTAATGCTTGCATGAATTATTATATTTATTATTTCAGTTTAAATATGTTTGCTTGCACTGTCATAAGCTCATGCAACTTCAGTGTTGTTGCAACCTAATAAGCTACTATTATTTAATCTATTCAGATGTCAAGTAGAAAACATAAGTTGCCCACACATGTTTGTTTATTTTTGGTAACGTCATTAAATGTTAAAATTTTGATCATACCTAGGAAAATATACAAAAAATGTTAAATTTTAAATAATTGTAGTAGGCTATCAATTTCTGTAATATGAAATAATTCCATTAACATTGCCCACCTAACACTAGTAAGATTAATGTGAAGATAGTATTGAAAATAAATTATTTGTCTGAGATCTAAAAAATAATAATCCAAAGAAAATCACAACACACTTTGGGTGTTATAGCAATCATAATATACCTTAACTGTTGACATGTTTCGGTTGTCAGCTGGAAAGCACATGGTGGCGGAAGGATACATAATGTTTTTGTTTACATTGTCCTACTTTTTTATGATCTGTCAAATAATGGAATTCTTACACGGTATGGACAGTAGAAGAAAATCATTAGAATAATAGCTAGCATAAGAGTCCCTAACTCATCCAAATTCTAATCATAGAAACAGAAAATACACTGCCGTCCTTGTAAATGTATGAAACGGTTACTTTCGTAATTAAAAATGTCAAAAATTTTTTAACAGTCTAGAGTTCATTTTGGTTAGCACTTAGGGCACAACCCCAACCTTCCAGAACACGGCCTCATTAGCACTGTAAAACTCCCTAGCATGGCCTTAAAAGGAACTTCACTGTTTAACTGTTTTACACTTTAAATATATTTCTAATTGGGCAATTCTCTGTTACTTTAGTTAACCTTTAAATCATGTAAACAAACGATAGAGCGACAAGTTTATTATGAAAATACTTTATCATCTCACATAAAGAAAGTACACATTGTTTGTAATATGGCATAAAACCAGTCTTGCAACTATAAAATTTTCAGAGCAAATAAGTGAGAATTAAGTCTTGAGCAGGCACAGAGCAAGATACACATACAAATTTGTGTTTTACTACTAGCAAGCTATAATTTGCCATAAAAAAGCTGATACGTTTTTCAATGCTACTGCAAAGGTGATGCTCAATATTAAATACTTTTTTTTGTTTTGTTTTACACAATCTGTTGGTTGTATCATTTCGATGACGTTTTAATAAAAGAAAGAAAAGCTGTGAGTTGTTTACAGATAAGTACAGCTGTTTAGCATTTGCTTCAAACTGTGCGAGTTGTCTTGTTATGCATGCTGCACTAGCTTAGGTCCTTGAATATAGTTTACTAAATAACTTATTCACTCAGACACTCTTCATATATATACTAGAATTCTGCGTTTGTTGGCCAGCCAGTCGGCACTACGCCTCCACTTCTCAGTTCGAGGAAGGAACGGGTTATCAGTACAATCTTCACACGTATCATGTGTCCCCTTGCTTGTCATTGGACTCACAGTGGAAGATGTGTCTAACGACCATCCAAGAAAATATACAAATATTAAGCTAGTTTGATGCAATGCCCTTGTCGAGCCAGACAGCCTTAACCAGCGAGTCTGTGTAAACTGCAGGACTTTATGAACCATCTCCAATTTAAGACCGTGCTCTAGCGCCTGCCTCAAATTCCAGTAGTGCACAATGTAGCGAGTCTTGTTTTCCAACGTAGTCATGATTTTTTTCTGTTTTGAGCCAGGAGGACATTCATTGACTGGCAGAAATGGCAAGTCCTTATGGTGCTTGTGTGAGTAGGATATTCTACATCTACTTCTAAAATGTGCTGTTTCTGCATCATCTGCTATAGCTAGCACATTAATTTCACAATTGAACCACTGGAAATCCGATCTTCGAAGTGGAAGCAACATTGCCTTGCCATGCAGATTGCTGGCATCAACATACTGTACGAAGGTCGACTGTTCCGAAGCATCAAATGTTTTGGGCAAATACTTGTTGGCCTTGCTGAGATGTTTCATACACTGAGCTACACCTCCTCGGATTGCTGCTTCGAAGAACATACACATGTTGTAGTCCATCAGCAGCTCGAATTTTACTTTCGTCATCCGAAGCATGGCATCAAAAGAAAATCCAGGTGCACTCACGTAGTGCACACAATCCAGCGAGTACGTTTACAAACAGAGATTTCTGAAATTCTCGAACACATCGCTCAGGATAAGCACATCTGTTTTAAGGTAGATGTCTGCATTGAAATTTGCTCCATACAGCACATGCATGAGCATACTCCTCATCCGAGATGATGGAGTCAGTCAGCCTGTTGTAAAATTTATCCTGAGGAGGAAGACATTCCTCATTCAATTTCTCCCAGGAGTCCGTGTAGTCATATAGGTACACGGCCTTGCAGGTAACTAGATCCATTTTGTCAGAAGAGAAAAATTTTCCTGTGTTGATGAATTTGTTGGAAGGTAGGTTTTCAGCAAGACCGGCAGGCATGAACCGAAATGTGTCAGCAAAATGTACGATGAATCGTTCGCCCAAACGCTTGGAGAAAGTTATCACCTTCTCTTTGCTATGAGGAATGATGAAGATATCTTTGTTATCATATGCAAGCTCCGTAATAATGAAATTCTCATCATAGGTGAGATTGTGGAAAAATACAGGTACTTTCTTTGGTCTACGGCGAAGCATATTGCAGCTATTACAAGCTGATCCAATGTACTGGCCAGTAAATTGATTGTGGTCCCGTACCTTGTGATTGATGGATGTGAAGGATGCAGTGCAGTAGCAGCAACTAGAGGCTCGGACGAAGGAAGCACGTTCTTCATGCATCAGAGGAACCATTGGCAAAGGGGTCTTGTAAATCGCCTTAACCTTTTTACCAATATCAGCCACTGTTGTCATAAAATGCTTCTCTGCGTCCATACCCTGTAAATGATTGGTACTGTAGGCAGGTCTGATGTTAGATGGACAGGAACAACATCGTTGGCGACACATAAATATATGCAGTAGCTGCATGCCTCATGCTTTTGATGTGAATATGTGTAAGCATTGTTTGGGTCAGGCTGACATGTATGAACAGACTTTAGTATAGCCTCTAAGTCACAATAGGCTACTATTGTCACCTTATCACTTTTTTGATAATTTTTAAATTTTAAAATCGGCGGCTCACCATTCTTCTCTGGTGCAGGCATCACGACGTGGAGTGGCGCATGTTCACAACAGTACCTCCAGTGTTCTTGCAGAACTTGTTTTCCTGTTAAGTCCAGATACATGAGGTTTGTTGTCATAGTAGATGAAGCATTGTTTGCAGATGTAGATTTTCTCCTCAAGCGTGAGCTGCGGACGAACAAGGCGTGAAAAGTTCTTTATGTATGTAAAATGAGTTGTTTAACTATTAGTTATAAACAGAAAATATATGTGTGTTTTCTTCTCATCATCAGCAAAATGTTTGGGGTACACACACATTTCTTCACTGAGAGCATAAATGTTAACGGACACTTCAGGATTTCTTTTTTCAAATATTTTCATCTGACATATAGGAGTGGGAAAGTCAAAACCAGCGAAATCAAACTCATATTCTATTTCGATGTATCGTTTGTCTACCCGTTCAGGGTGTGCACCAACCACAAATTTTGCCAGTACTGCCCACTTGAAACATTGGTGGTCAGCATTCTTAGGGTTAATTATTTTCCACCCTTGCTTTGATGGGCGCAGGCCGGTCAATGTAAGAAGATGCTTTCAGAGGATCATACTTGTTGGTTCTCAACTGAAGCTGCTTGATTTTAGTTAAGAGTCCAACCGCTTCCTTTCCCCATATACTCCTCTTATTCCTGACACATTTTTAGAATAGTCATCCACAGCCTTCTCCACATCATTATTGTTGTAAATTGGAACATTTTTAGTCTTGAATGCACACTGGTCAGACTGTTCTACGTGTGGCACAGGATTTGCATAGTCACACTCTACAACAACATTAAAATTTGTGCTCCCATTTTCTTCAACTTCCCCAATTAGCTGGTTGATTAATTGTAGTTAAGTGCAAATGTCCTTACATAAACTCACATCATTTACTGCAACAAGAGTTTTCAAATTCTTGCGGGAAGCTGTCTCAGCTACCACAAACCCATGAACTGTTGCTAAACCAGCTCCAGCAACAATCCATGGACGAGGTGGAGGGCTTGATTGTGATACACTAGACGACCCTGCTGGATCCAGGCGACGACGTTTGGCAGCTACTAGCTGGACACAAGTCCCCATAAGCTGTCTCTTTGGAGGCAGAGCAGGCCCACTAAACTTGGATGCATGTCTTGAAAGAGCATCCATCTGCCATGGTAAAATTCTTCTCACATTTGTTGCAGGTGACGGTCTTACTGCCCGGGCCGAATTTGCAGCTTCCTTCATGTCGATGTGCATGATGTGTGTGAGTAAATGTCGCATGGCAGAACTTGCAGCGCGGCGTTGCTAACTGGACAATGTTCCCCTGGCAGGAACAAATATGGCGATCCATACAGTCTTTACGAGCAATGGAGACACCACACTTCTCGCACACCTGAAGCTCTTCTCGGAAAGGGTTGAGGTGGCAGTTGCGCTCATGACACAAGCCATTACAACACACAGTGAACACCTTACCACAGAACCCGCGCTGGAGCTACGGAGGAGGAACAAAAGTGTCAACAGTGTTCTCCATTATTGGATGAAAAAAGAAAAGTAGTTAGGAAAATAATAAATATGAATAAAATTAGACTTAATATGAGAGAAATGAACAACGAAGACTACAGAGAAGTATATACAGAAGACACTAACTACTAATTGAATGCAAATTGAAGACACTAACAACGAAGGAGTAACTATAATAATACTGAAAAATAAACCTAACTACTAACCAAACCAATAACAATCACAAAGAACTATAAACCTAACTAGCAGTAAATCTTGATGTAATAACTAAAAAATGACTAACACTAAATCTTGATGTAATAACTATAAACCTTACATAACAGTAAATCTTGAGGAAATAACTACAAACCTAACTATAAAAACCTGAACTAACTATAAACCTAACTAAAAACATAACTAAATATCTTGAAGGCTAAAGCTAAAATAACTCTTCAAAGCTGCGAAGCACATGATGATCGATCGACAAGCGATTAATAAAGACTGAGGAAACCAGGCCTCGCAGCACATTTTATGAGCATGTGGCAGTGGTGTCGGTGGAGAGGGTAGATGTGGTGGTGGGGGGGTAAAGTAACTCACTCCATATATGGCCATGTTTGAGAATCCTGTGTTGCTATTAGCTGGCCAGCCTAGGTCTCGGAATCATCTCGGGCAACATTTCAAGCTCAGGTTTGAACAGGTCCACGAATGTCCGAGGCGAGTTACACCTGTGATGCAACCAAGGCGATGACTCTTCGCAAGCAGTGACTGTGTCCATTACAGGTCTGCACAGGCTCGCAGCGCGATGAGTTCCCATTGCACCTCCTCCCCCACATTCCTCCGCCTGCCCGGCCTCGCCACCCCTGCTCCTCCCCTCCACCCCCCTCTCCCACCGCCTCTACTCCTCATCTCCCTCCACCCCGCTTCTCCACTGCACCACAACCTTCTGGCACCCCTCTAGTCACCAAGGGTATTGCAACATATTTTCAGTAACCTTTTTAAGGAAGTATTATTTAAAAGGAATTACTAATACTTAGAAATAAAAGTAATGAAAATTCGTTTTATCATGTTTATTTTTTTCTCCGTGTAATACATATATACACATTTATACATATGTCATACCAGCATTTCCCATCATGTACACATAACACTGTATACACCCAGAGCCTGGTTTTATATACACAATACAGTATTCCCACAAAAATTATTTACATACATCATTATTCATTGTCTTCAAGTACTTTTAAAATGTCTTTGAGTATTGCACATACATGCTTACAAACCAAGGAAGCAATGAAGTCCTCACCAACGACAGAGCATATAAATGTTGAATCACCAACGACATCTTGTCATTCCATGGTCGTCTGGTCCCCAACATCATAACTTAGCATTTGATCACCATCTTCAGCGTCGTCACAGGATGAAAAGGCGGCTTCAGTCTCTGAGATGTCGGGTGACAATCTTCATTTGTTTAGAATGCACTATCACTTCTTCGGTAGAAGCAGGAAGTGATGTTGTGTCTTCAGGATTGCAGTCAATCATCTGCTGACAATGTTCCCAACTCGAAGGATAATGTGCATATAGCCAAAGTTCACTGGAGTTACACTCTTTTGTATATTCTCGGTAAAGTCCATCATCACCCCAGTAGGAATATTCCACACTCTGATGTCCAGGCTTTACAAGCTCGTACCGCTCAGCAGGGTTGAAGGGTCGCGTTGCTGGTCTACAGAGAACTGAGCATCTTCACAAAATGGTGGAGGAGCCTTGACAGTTTACTGGGAAAAAACCACTTATCTTCTACATGGAAAATTGGTACAATTTATCAGAATGTCCCATATTCTCGCACACATACGACTGAAATGACACTTGATGTATCAGAACCAACTTCCAGAAATTTCTGCTTCATTTTCACTTGCAGACTCACCATTACACGCTGCCTCCCCCATCCTTCAAAAAATTAGCTGGTGAAAAATTAATATCTCGCAACAGTTTTTCTCTATACACAGGATACAAATGAGAAGTACAGCCTGCTGTAAGGCACTGTGTATGTGTAGTTGTTATTGCACTTATGTTATGTTGCAGTCCATCGCATTTATCCATAACAACACACTCTAGTGTCTCAACCCATTATTTCATTTGGTCCAAATTCAATGGTAATGGCAAAAATGGTTTACAGAAATGAACTGGGCTATTAACACCTTCACCTGCAAAACAAGCTGTAACATTGTTAGTAGTGTGTGGTGAGAAGGGGTTGAACGTTACACGGAAGTGGTTGCCATCTCTACAAATTTCAAAATAAGTTCTGTTCAGAATTTCTCTACTCCACTCTTAACTTTCAAATTCATTTTTATAAATTACACAGTTTGCTGGTGACCACATAGACATAGTTATTCGCCCAGGGCTCGAACATGGGTCGAGGTATAGCTTCCTCCTTTGTAGGGTCAAGCCGTCGAACTGGTATGTAGTATTGAACATTATTGGAATCTTCGGAGTCACTAAAATATTCATAAATGTTGTTGCACTCTTTATCACCAAAGTTTACATAACTGTTGCTGTGCTCTTCGTCACTAAAGTTAACATGAGAGTTGAGATATTCTAAAATCGCTGTACGTCTCTCGAAAACATCCTGTTTGATGCGTGATAACAGATAAGTATTGTTTCTATACCCTGGAGGTGACCACCTGTCCATGATCGTGAGAGCACTGTTCAGATTAACAAGTTGGCTATGATGACAAATACACTTCACACAACAGAGGCGTGCATGGAGACATCCAACGAACTTTCCCTTTGTTCAAAATCCCAGTGTGCGTCCAACCACTGCACCTTTCCACCCAGCAAATAACTTGTTCATCACATCTTAGTACGTAGGAAATACAACTGACACTGTTTTGTCGACATTCAGTATTTCAGATTACATTTTTCTTGACTTTGAAGCCTAAGACTCTTCCAGGACACAATATTTTTACGTGTTAACATGCTGGTTGCTCGTGACAAACTGACCTTTGGCTTAGAGGGGAGACTTGTTTTTATAATCTTTTTTCTAAAACTCAGGCCCATCTTTCTTCAAGTGCAAGCACAATGTAATTGCTTCGTTTCTGAAATTAATCAGTTTATCATCCTGTTCGACTATACAAAAAATAACTTTCTGCACGTACTTTTCTATGATTGGTGCATAAATTTGATTTTTCGGGACTACTACCAGTTTGAATCCAGGTGGGACAGTCGCTGAAAACTCGTTAAGTGTATGGTTCGGTTTACCATTTAGATATGAGCTTGTTACGAGATTGCAGTTTACTCTTATAACATTCACCGGCAAAATGTTTGCAAGTAGTGTTGACTGGTGTATTTTTCCACTCTCATACACATTGTATTCGAATCCTAGCATGGATGCTATAGCATCTTTCTCGGTAAAGTCAATAGCTTCGCTGCATAAAATTTCGCTTTTTAGAGTGTTTGGATTTCTTCGCAAAACAAAAGTTACATTAGAACCTAATGCTTGCTTAATGTATGCTGCAATATATTCAATCTCATATAAGCCTGTTGGTACAGTAACCTCTTCAGTGATGTCATTTTTAACATATCGAAATTTACAGTTTGAACTATCCACATTAGGTACTGAAAAATAAGTTCGGATATCTATTAGTGCCACTGACCACGAACCTTCTTCCAGAGCTGGAAAATGCACGGAGCGTAGCTCTGAGCTCTTCTCCATAAAGATCAACGTTACACACATGACTGATACATAGTAGTGCTTGTGCCAAAAATTTATTAATCACTAATTAAGATCTGAAGACATAAATGACCACAGTTCTACTGGGAAGGTAATTGCTCGTTAAAATAATTATAACTTAGTTCCATCCCCTGAAATTACTTGCGCACTTCTATGGGTGGGCTAAGGTTTCCAAAACTGTCGTAGTATTCCACACGGTTTACATATTTTTTATACGACACCCAGTGAGTTCCTCGGCCAGTAGCCGAATCTAAATTTATAATTCCACATTCATTGCATCTTGATTTTGATGGTAAATTGTCTCTTATGTACACACCTCTGAAATTAGGTATTTGCAATTTTCTACCAAACTTTACTAAATCTAGGTTTGTTAGTGGTCGATTGGGTAGCTTTAGGATTGCTTCCTTCTCTTTCTGGTTCTTTTTTTTTTCAGACATCCCCCACCCACAGGATTAGGTCTTAGGTAAAGTCCTTTCCCGTTTTTTGACCTTAGTGCAATAGCTTCCATTTGCTTGTTGTGGCGTTTAAGTTAACCAACTGTTTGCCTTGGCTTATCGAAGTATTCGCTGCTTTGGCAATAGCACTAACTCCACCAATCAGGCCTCCTAGTGCTGCCAAGCCAGGCAGGAGTAGAGGCAGGAAGCCTCCCTGTTTGTTTCTTGCTTGCTTTCTTCTTTTTGCGACTTTTATTTTTCTTCTTACTATCTTTTTGTCAGAACATGTGAATTTAATTCGAGTGTTTGTATGAGTGGATGTTTTGCTATTTATTCGCAATCCCATTCCTCGCTTGACTTTAATCTTCATGATCTTGGATACTCCCCAAGCACCTACTCTTTCCAAACTTTAATTCATTCGATTTAGCAATATTTTTTGCTCTGTTTGCAAGGACAGTGTCAGAAGCGTGTGTATCTTCCAGTTTGTTACTATTAGCATACGCCATGTCGTGCTCCTTGCACGCCTCGTCCAAATCGTTAACTTTGACATCACCGAGCTCGAGCCTCTGCTTTAGCTAGTTCCTGGTCTATAGAATCTGTACCCTGGAATATATGCTTCGAAGGGTAAATTATTTATAAGAGTATTCACTAATCCTCTTCTGCTCTTGATCTTAATCCTACGAGGCATCACGATACACTGAGTTGAAAATATATAAGTACTTGTTTTTATATATTTTATTCAGTATCAATCGAGACTTGGAACAGTATGGTTGTTAATGATGCACCTCCGCTGTCGCTTCTGTGGTAAATTATTTACTGCTCTGTGTAATGTAATGAGGCATGAAGCAAGTACATGCACGATGAAGACTTCAAGAATGAAATTTCAGTGCAAACTCTGCTAACGACAGTTTACCAGGAATGATATTTTGAAAAGACATACTCAAACTTGTAACAATGATTCTGTGTATGCTCTGCAAGCTCCTCAATCAGCTCCTCACGTAACTATGCATTCTCCTCACACTCCTCAATCAGCTCCTCACATAACTATGCATTCTCCTCACACTCCTCAATCAGCTCCTCACACAACAATGCATGCTACACATGCTCCACAACCATCTCCTCACAAAACTATGCATGCTCCGCACAAGTCTCTGCATGCTCCACACGCTCCGCAATCTGCTCCGCACAAGACTATGCATGCTCCGCAAATGTCTCACAACCCATTTACTTACGCTGTACATGACTCCGCACACCCTCCTCATGCTCCGCACAAGTCTCCTCACACTCCGCACCAGTCCTCCGCAATCTGCTCCGCATGCTCCGAAGGTTAGTGGTAGCAATATACATATCTACAAGCAAGAAGTTAGTTTACCCATACATATTACTACAGAAGATGAAGTCACCTCTCACTAATCAAGACATGGTCCCCTCCTTCCAAATACTGTCTGTTGCATCATAGTAGGACCATCAAACTGTGCTGGAGGAGCCTATTGAGAGATAATGCCAACCTTTTGATTTTGTTTCGCAAGGATGACTTGAACTTGAGACATGTTTACTCCGATCATGTTAATACAGACATGACTTTCGATAGATTCAAAGAGGTGTGTGCTTTTTATGAAGTGATCCTCACGGATTCCTTGTAATAGATAAAGACTTTCCTCTACTGAAAGGGAGGTACCTGTGTGGAGTCAATCAGTTCATAAGCCTTCGTCAGTGAGAAATGAGCTACATAATTGCAAAGTTTGGCCATAATGGCCTGAAACATAAAATGGAAAGTTGTTTAGTACCTACCGATGATGGGAACTGTGGTGCCGAAGGAAAAAGACTTAAAAATATTGCAAGTCCGAGAGAAGATGGAGATGCTATTAACAAGGCATATATATATACACACTTAATGATGATTTGATTAGTTCAATACAAAATGTGCTAGACAGAACAAGTAATGATATTGCAAGTATGATAAATGACATGAATGATAAACTTGGTGTTAATCCTGTTGATGTGGAGAATTTGCTGGACAGGAACTTAATGCAATAGAAGGTCTGACAAATGAAACTTTTGGCACAGATTACAATGCACATTACTAAACATGAGGCTTCGATTAAAAATATTGAAAACATGCTAATTTCAGTTCATAATCCACCTCCAGTCACAGTTTAAGAAGGTAAAAATAACAAGCCAAGTACTAGACCACCACCTAAAAAAATATATATAAAAATCCTGTCTCTATTGTAAGTGGGTAGTACAATGTCTGACATTGTCTGTGACTTACACACCGTGATTAAAAGTATTCACGCAAAGTACTTGACAGTTCAATGTGCTAGAATGGAATGTAATATGATTAATGAAGAAGCTTTCAAACCTATAACAGAGAGACTGGACAGTTTGAAGCCGAAACCACTTCCGCCTGTGACAGTGAAGAAGGAAGCAGAGCCTCAAACTATAGTGAAACGCAAGAAACCTACACAAGAAGTTGACGAAGATGCTTCTCTATGAATGGAAACGGAAAAAGGAACAAACCACAATGCTTCATGATTACTTGTCAAACTCACTGTCCCAGGATAGAACATATGGTGTATACAAGCAAAATAAAAAATATTTTTTTTGGAAACAAGCAAATTTTATTCTTGCCTAGTAATGGCGTAAAAGTAGACTCTGTCATAATCAAGCCAGCTTCTGGAATCCACGAATTACTGTTTAAACAAAATCCTGGTATTTATTCGCATGGTGCCCTTCAACAGTATGAACATCTTTTTAAACTTACGATGCTCATTTGAAGAATAATGATTCTATCAGCAATGAATATAAGGATGAAACACATCCAAAATTCAACATTGTTTCCCAGCTGTTCCCTGATGTAGGAGCTACATTAGGGTCTGGTTTCGATCTACATAAGAAAATAGAAGATGGGAGACTTTCAGAATATGTTTACTGGAATGATGTTAATGAAACTGTAGACAGATTAAGACTGTTAATTGCTTCTCAGCAGGGTGGAAATAATTCACACACAAATGAAATATCTAGCATCATCGAAGAATTGCGTGAAGATGGATACGTAGAATGAGTTGTCAAAACATCGCTTGGGAACTGCACAAACCTGCAAGGCGAAATTATCCTCGATGTAAAGTACAGGTGTTTGGTTTCCAGGACTTGTATCCAACAGACCTGATTCAAATGATTCCTTTTGCTCCCAAGAATAAAGTCTACAAGTACATGCTGACTGTTATTGATTGCTACAGTAAATATGCATGGGCAGTGCCCATAAAAGGTAAGAGTGACAGGGACGTAACTAATGCAGTGAATATTGTTTTGCAAGATAAAGGTCCATGCAAGAATCTACATACTGACCTTGGTAACGTATTCTACAATTTTAATTTTCGAGCCTTGATTTAAAAACATAAAATAAACCATTATTCAACCCACAGTGGTCTCAAGGCCAGTATCGCAGAATGCTTTAATCGTACTCTGTAGAATGAAATGTGGAAGAAATTTTCAGCACAAGGAAGCTACAAGTGGATAGATATTTTGCCTCATCTGGTCTCGAACTATAACAATAAAGTACATAGGACCACAAACATGAAGCCTGTGGATGTCAAGGATAACTCTTCACTGCACACTGTTTATAAAAATGATAAACTGGACCTGCAAAAACCTAAAGCAAAGGTAGGATACTATGTACAGATATCGCGGGTGAAAGGAACATTTACGAAAGGCTACATGCCAAATTGGAGCACTGAAATATTTAAAATGGTCAAGATGCGACACTACGATCAAGGACCTACTATCTAGAAGATGTGGAAGGCAAGACTATTCGAGGAGGCTTCTATGGGGAAGAAATTCAAGTCGCCAATTATCCAAACACGTATTTGGTAGAGAAGGTATTGAAGAAGAAAGGAAATAAGGTTCTTGTGCGGTGGTTGGGGTTCGATGCAAGCCACAACAGTTGGATTCGTCGATCAGACATTATGTATAATTTATGTAAATCCTTATGTATAAAGGAATAAATAAATATTTGTTTAAAACTGAATTCCTATGTTATTATTTAAAAGCAAATGTTCTTTTTACTAGTAATTGTTTACGACTGCAACTGGGGTGCCTGGAAGGCTGTCTGTGATGACAAACTTTGAACAGGCTGATACTCGAGACGATGAGATGGTCGAAGGCATCCAGTTTCGTCATTTCTCCCCTCGCGAGGAGCGGGGTTGTCAGGCAGTCTAATGGCCTAGGTCATAAAGCCGGGTGACGCGCGACTCTCGCACGCAGATGCAGACCTTGAGTCATGCTCTGCCACTCCAGGTAGTAGCTAGCACGAAAGTTGAGACCAGGCCATTATCTATGCGACATAACGGCGCCTGCGGCTATCCCTATGGCCAGTGATGTAGATTGTGACCACAGGAAGGGAGGGGTAGGGTTGTCTAACAACACATTGACTGGGGGGAGGGGATGTATACAGAGAGGAGCTCTTGTGACTTCAGTCTATGTTAACATGTCGAGCAAGATGTATGTGTGAGACAGCTGAGGACGACGAGGCTCTCGACGAATTAAACAATGTCGCTGCAGTGGGGGCCTCATCGCCAGCTTTGCCGCCTCCACCACCACCGACGATTCGCCTGCGGAAATATTTCGACATCTCCGACAACAACGACGAGGTGGAATATGCCGGCGTGTTCGGAGCAGCGAAGTGGTTTTCGACTGCACCGGGCCTGCTCCAAAACGGGGGTCTGCAGCAGGGCGACCCGTGATGGCGGTTGCGCCCATGGTGCACGAGGACGACGACGACGGAGAGGATTAGAAGGCCGATGAAGATGAGGAGGAGGAGCAGGAAGAGGAATAGGACAACATGGGGGAGGCGGAGTGGCAGGAATTTGTTGGGCTGCGAACCCAGGTTCGGGACCAGCAGGAGGAGATCCTGGACCTGCGGCTCTGTCTAAAAGCCCAGCACGCCATAGCGGGTATCCGCCCCACCGCCACTGTCCACTTTCAGGAGGAAATCCTCTTCCTCCTCAGGACACTTGCGGAGCGAGGACCTGCCCAGCCGCCTCCATAATTGTAAATATGTAAATAGTGTTTTATTGTGTACAGTAGTATTTAATTTTGTTGTGTACATAGTGTTTTAATAAATGTATTATTTTTTAAACTTAACATTGTGTGTATTGAGAGACATTATTTAATATGCCTGTCATAACTTTTTCTTGAAGAGCATCAGAAGCACCAGCCCTTGTACACTCAATCAGTATTTGAAAGCTACACTATTACATTACTATAAAAGGATTTTTAAAATTGAAATAATAAATTTAAAAGAATAATAATGCAGCAGTTATTACACAAAATAAAATAAAATTACTATGGTGAAGTATCATACATGTCAAGACTTGTCAATCTTGATGCCTGAAGGTAGTTATAAAAAAAATATTGGTGATAGGGGCGAGAACCCTGCCTATGGTACATTACCCGTCGTCCTTAAGCACGGCCTTGTGGAGCCGAATGCAAGAGAGTAAATAGGTAAACAAAGATGGCTGCTCAAACCCCTGGTGGTCATTGCTAGAACTAAATATAATCGATAAATCGTACGAGTGGTTGAAGTAGATTATTTGGTATGAATTTTGGAAAATTAAATGTGGCAGCCTCCAGAACATGTAAACAAACGAGTGTTTAAAATTGGCGGGAATTTAAAAATTAAATATATGGCGGCCTCCAGAACATAAAGACTGTGGAAATTAGGTGGGGTGGGGGAATTCATTCCAAGAAGGCGAATTGATCCAAAATAATGTTCATATTTTTTTTACTTTGGAAAATTTTGAAAGTGACATAATCAAAGATGGCAGCCAGAAACAAGATGGCGGCAGTGACATCATCCAAGATGGAGTATGTGAATCCACAAATCCACACCCACGACCCACTTGTCCCCGGACCTACCAAACACCCCTTCTAATGTAAAACATTACTTTGAGCTACAGTAATATATTTTGCAATAAGTGTGCAGTTAATGACTGAACAATTTAGATGATGTTCAACATGGCTCCAGAGAGAAACTGATTGTAAGTGTGCAATAGACCAAATATTACAAAATTCATTTAGCTTCTCCCTTTTGAAGTTAAATAGGTTACTATCAGAAATGGCAAACAATCTTCTGAACTTAACATACACATGAAAACAAAACAGTGTGTGCAATATTTTAATGCTAGTTTTTATGACACTGCATGACTCACTGGGTGTAAGAAACTTCAAAAGCTATATTGTTGGTCGTGTTTATTATTCTCCTCCGTAAAGACTGTTTCGACGCAATCTGGGTTTTGTGATCTGAACAACTTCCACAAATCGATGAAAATGCATGACCTGAGCAAATCCCATTTAGTGGCATGCATGTCACTCAAACAGTTTGGGAAAACTAGGCTTCAGTTCAGGTTAGGTGTTCAAAAACAACGAAAATGTAAAAAAGAATATACATATTTTAAGTCGGTTAGTTGATGTAACATGCATCTTAGCAAAACATAAGTTAGCTTTTAGAGAACATGATAAGTCTTCTGGAATTTTGTTGAACTTGTTCATGTGTTTGGTGAAATGGACAGCAATCTGAAGAGCCACTTACAAAATTCCACTGTTCTTTCTGGTCTTTCAGGCTGTCTTTCCGCTGTAGTGGTACAAAATATGAAGACATAAATTGAGAAAACCCTGTTTGTAGGAAATATATTAGATGAGACAACATACTGGAAGAAAAATACGCAGTTGACAACACTTTTGCAGTGTGTTAGTTCAGAAGGAATAATTGAAGAACAATTTCTGGGATTTTGTGACGCCAGTCGTGATCTGTCTGCCAAAGCTTTATCAGAACATGTGTTCTGTGTTTTTATTGAATTAAAATGTTATCAAAATTAATGGCTCAAACGTATGATGGTGCTGCAGTCATAGCAAGTGAAGTAAGTGGCCTTCAGACACTTGTGAGAACAAAATGCAATTATGCCATTTTCGTCCATTGTTACGCGCATAGATTGAATTTGGTTTTCTCTGATTCAGTCAATCACATAAAACAATGCCAAATATTTTTCATGACACTTTCGGGATTCGGAACTTTCTCTTTCAAGTCGACAAAGAGAACTTTAGCTTCAGACCAGGAGCGCTTTCCTAGTGTGCCTTCCACTCGCTGGAATTTCAACACTAGAATCGTTGAAACAGTGATCGAGTATAAATCTGAAATTGAACATCTGCTGGATTTAATGACTGAAAATTCAGAAAAGTGGGACAGCGAAACTCTGCTAAGTGCTCGCGGAATTTTACTCAGCTTACGAGATTTTAACTTCAATGTGTGTTTTTTCTACCATGTACCCAGTGGTCAATATTATTTTCCAAATTTTGCAGAAGAAAACATTAGACAATGTGTGCATCATGAATTTAAACGAATTTCAGAGCTTTCTTCAGACACAATGCGAATAAGTCACATTGATGGAGAATATGGCAAAGCATCATACAGAAGGCTTTTCTTTGAAATTATTGATGTCTTAAAATCAAACATATCTTCCCGATTTTGTGAAATGGAAAAGCTCTAATATGTACAACTTTTAGATCCCACAAGATTAAAGACATTTAAAAATATGATTTTACTGAAGAAAATTTGCATTGTCTGAAAGCAAATTATGGCGGACATTTAGAATTTGCCAGGCTGTGGAGTAAATTAACAGTTTTCTACGAAACAGATCAATTTGCAGTTAAAAGCTTCGCAGAACTCCACTTATTTTCACCATTCTTATCATATCTTTTTCCACTTTAAAATGCATAAAAACTTATTTGCGAAACACTCAAGGTGAATAAAGATTGTCTTTGTTAGCCACTCTAGCCATTCGCAGCATTGAAAAACATCTTCTATGTAAGCTGCGCGAACAGTCTAGATTTTACGATGACGTGATTGAAGATTTTTTCCCAAACAAACAGAAGAGTGGATCCAAAATATAAATAAACTCTCTGCAAATTACAACTGCAGCCATGTTAATGGACTGTTTTGGTGAGTAGTACTAAATATATATTTTTTTGTATATTGTATTCTTTCGTGTTGTGCATGTTTGTATTGTGTTAAGCATGCTATTTTAGTTTTAGGATAATATGCTTTCGTAAATATGTAAAATTGCTGGTATGCATTCAACCTGGATTCGATTTATACGTAAAACACGCATTTTTTTTGTTGACTGCTTGATCTTCATAATTGGTCACTGTTGCTTATCACTTCAAGCTATAAAATTATTAATCTAGTTTGGTATTCAATATTACATTGCGAATAATGTGTTTTTTCGTTATTAAGTAAAACAAATTCTACCTTCACTTGAATCATTAGCCCATGTATCATACATAATCACATTGTTCCATTATGAAGATATAAAATCATTATTACAACTTTTGTTTCGGTACATATCGGACACTATGTACACATAGTAATGTAAGTCAGAGGTGTAGCAGCAGGAAGGGGGTTTACTAGAAATACCCCTTCCTTTTTTTTTTTTCACAGAAGTGATTTATTACAAATATTGATATTTCTGCCAGAGTTATATTCAAAGTTTCGATGCAAAAACTGTTTAAATAGCACAATTTTGTACTTACAAATAAAAAATTTCCTGGGGGACGATCCCCCCTTTTACATTAGGGGTTTGGTATTGATACACCAACTGCTTCCCCTCCTGGAAATCTCACCCCTCGCGACTGACACAGAATTGAAATTTAACTATTTATCACTTCCAATATTTGGCTAAAATACCATTAAAAATTAAATTTCCCAAGTGTGGATTTCTCTCGTACGAATTGCACCAGACAAAAATTTCATTGTAAAACTAGTATACACCTCATTTGTGGTAAAGAATCATGTCCCAAAGTTTATAATATAATTTAATGAATAACCTGTATATATTGGAGGAGATGAAATATGTATTATATTGCGGGTAAGTGGTCCCCCCCCCTCCCCGGTTGTTGCGACGTCTATGAGAAGGCATTTGAAACAATTTTAGGCCTAGTTACCGTGTCTCTACATTCTTGAGTATATGTAAATAATAATTATTATTGAACTCATGAAGTATTACTTTTCGCAATAAAACATGTAGAATTAAATGTACGAAGTAAAAACAACTAACATTATTGAGAATAACATGGGTTTGCGTAAATAATTTGTAGATCCAACATTATGTACAACCATAAAATTCACATATTTTTTAAGTTTTTGCTTTACGGTTTATTACTACCAAATGCAATAGGGTATTCAAGTATATTGGTTTATATACATTATATTTTTTAACAGACAGTAGTTGAGTTAAAATGTTTGGTAAGTCAATCTGTACTATAGCTCCTAGTCGCTTTTAGTATATATTTGTTTAATAACTACCTTGTGCTATATACATGAGTTGCAAGTAGGCAATATTTTTTATTCTGTTATATCGTACTTGCTTGTAGTGATATAATGGTCGTTACTTTTAATAATTTTGTAGTAAAGCAAAACTTAAGATTTATTAATTAAAGAAATACATGAGAATCATTACATTCAGGAAAAAAATTAAGAAAAGCAAACAACTGAAATGTTAAATACACATAGGCTCTACTACGTAAAATATATGTACCTACACTAAATTTTGTAGTTGTTGTTGGAACACCACCTCAAAACTTAGTGTTTTTTGGCTTGTTTTTTTTTTTTTTTTGCGATGTGTTTGTACGTTGTAGTATAATATATTTCCTACTTTTTTACATGCTGGGTATTGTTAACTTGTTCAGTATACATAGCTTAACCACAACTCTGACAAAAAGAAACACACTACATGGTTGTTTAAACAAGATGGGTACAGTCTGATGTGTGTGCATTGATGTCACAGTGAGATTTCGCAATGCAGTGCAGTTTTGGTGAGTGTTCAAATAACGAAAATTTTATTTGCCATAACTTTGATTAAGCTAATTTTTTTAGCAGTAAGACTTTGTAGGTGCAGTATTCGTAATATTATGTTTAACAATACCAGGAAAAAAGTGCATGATCCCCATTACAGTAGCAGTACAGTTAAAGTAATATGCAGAAGTTTCATTGCAAGTATCAAATAGACTTGTGTAGATTTTATTATTTTGTCAAAAGTGGTTTTGTTTACTGTAGTCACATCCACAAACATTTATTTTTAAATTAAGCTGGATACAAAACAGACACTTAACATTTTATTTAATTTTATGTACCACAAGTCAGCAGTCAACTAAGCAGTTAGTGAGATAAAAACTCTCAAGTATTTATGCATTTTATTTCAACTGTAGAGTGTTTCAAGGAATTTATGAAAAATAAATATAGATAATTGTGTAAACATTAACATTGATTTGGAAGAAATGAATTTGTAGTTCGTATCTAAAATAAGTTTAACTACGTACTTCAAATATTAGCTCTTAAGAGCTCCGGCTTTAAGTGTGTCGCAATGTGTTCATAATCAGGGTTATTGTAACAAAAGTATTCTACATGAGCCTATACTCTGTCCACTCTAAGGTTTCAGCAGAAATAAAAATTGCTAATGAAATAAATAAAAGCAATTGAATTATATCTTCATTCCTCACATTGTGATTCTGCCGTAACATAGTTACATTGTATTTTTAAATATTTCAAATGAAATTTATGCTGTGCAAAAAAGCTATCGACATTCACTTGGATGAATTAGCTGCAACCTTAGAATGGATAGAGTATAACTGTGCCGATGTGCGAAAAGAATAAACACTACATACAAGGTCAGAACGTCATTGTCAAGACACCACACACACTGAAACTAGTAAAGCACAACTTCTAAATCCTCCAAGAAAGCTAAAAAATGGCCTTTTCCGACTGCAGTACTTCAAAATGTACTAACTGAATGTGTGTGAAACCCAGACAGAAATTTGCAATTAACTTTGCTACGACTTTCCAACAATAATAATATGTTCCCACAGCTTCAAGTTCCACAGTAAAAAATGGATAAGCGGGAGTCTTGAAGGTTATTTCAGAGCTTGACTTGTGTCAATGCAGCATTTGATGTACATTTCAAAATTCACCCTTAAAGCTCCTGAGCCTCTAACGCGCAGGTAGGCAGCACTTATTTATACAGGATGTTGCAAGATACTATGTCAATTATTTTTCAGGTATTTTTTTTCTGACAACGTCGTCGAAAAGATTGTAGAAGAAACTGTCCGCTACAGTGTTAAGGTTGACCCTAATAAGCTGCTGAATGTTACCAAGGACGATGTTCTGAAATATATTGGTGTGTGTGTTGTGATGTCTATTGTTCACTTGCCGAATACAAGAGCATACTGGAACAGTGAGATAGGCAACATAATGGTGCATGGTGCCGGAAACAATGTCCGCCGATAGGTTTGAAAAAATTCGTCAGTTTTTGCATTTCAATGATAATGACACAATGTTTCCAAGAGATGGCCCAAGACACGATCTCCTTCACAAACTTCCCGGCCAGTGTTTGAAATTATTGTTGAGAATTTCAGATGTGTCCCAGCTGAAGAGTCATTGTCAGTAGATGCACTGTTGTGTGCTACCAAGGCGAGACATTTCCTAAGACAATACCTTCCTATGGAACCCCATAAATGGGGGTATAAATATTTTATGTTATCTGGGGTTAGTGCACACAATGCTGAACTATTCACAGGCCAAGAGAATTCAGCCCCCGCCCCCCACCTCTTCCGGTTCATCAACAGAACCGGATCTTGATGCGTGTGCTAATGTTGTAGTCCGGTTGTGTAGAATTCTACCTCACAATGTACATCACAAAGTGTATTTTGCAACTACTACACCACTCTGCCGCTGCTCGTGTACCTGGAAAAATGTGGAAAACACAGTCTAGGAACGACACGAAAGCACCGCATATCTAAAACAGGCTCAACCAGAGGATTTTCAAATGTAGAAACACAGGAGATATTCCAATTGAGAGAGTGGCCGCTGTTGATGAAGTTCATGTTTCAGCTGTTGCTTCGCTCGACAGCAAAGTTTTGTAAATCTGGTATCAACATTTGCGGGAGTAGAGCCGCTCTCTAAAATACAGCTCTTCGACAAGACAACAAGGAAAAAAATTGACACCGATTGTCCGAACTTCATCAAACAATACCATAAACATATGGGCAGAGTTGATTTACTAGACAGTATTTTGGGACGCCACAAAATTTCCATGCGGACAAAAAAAATTGTACATTAAATAGAAAACTTTGCTTGTGAACTTTCAATGCAGACAGTCTGAAAAGCATGTTCGACCAGCGAGAAATAAATTATACAGAATTTTCATTCTACGGTTCTATGGAGACGCGATGTTATACAGCCTCTATCAGCCAAGTAAATAATATTTAATTTTTAAAAGTAGTTTTCATGAATACTTTCGACGTTACCTGGCACAGTTGCCTGTAGCTCCGATCTATTGTTCGAGAGATTCTGGGCTGAATTTTCTTTTAAAGGATGTGGAAATAGGCAAGTCTGATAAAACAAAAAAAAACTGCAAGGCAGAATAATTAGTGCAATTTGAATGAAGTCGTTCAAAAGTGGTATAAATGTATTTTGCAGTCACTGACTATCCACCAAAGTTCCTCGACAGCATCAGCCCACATACACCATCTCGCTAGCCTCAAGGTTATGGCACCAAATATGTTCATATTTCTGCGAAACATTATTCTAGCAAAACTAGGCATATAACTCTAAGAGAAGGCTTTGAAAAACAAGTATGTTATTAAAGGCACCGTCACCAATAACTTTGCTCGGGGAAAATGAGTCTTCATAACACGTAAACTGCATATTTAATTCGATTACCCTCTTACATTTAGGAGTCTGTAATTACCGTACTGCGTCAACTTTGCTGTCGCTATAAATAAGGCCCAGGCGAAGTCGCTGTTAGGGGTAGGGACAAACTTAAGACTGCTTTTCGGGTGTACAGCTATAGTTGCTTATCCTGCTGCAGAGTTAACTCGACTAGCAGATTTGTCATTCTAACACTGTGCCGTTTATTAGCTGTATACTATTTTTTCCAGCACATGATATATTATTCATAATATTAGAGTGATTTGTTAAGGGAATTTAACCTTTATTATTAATTGAAGGGTACTATGATAGTTAATTTTAATGCAGTATTTATCTGCTAACTAAACTACAGTTTATATCCACATCTCCCAGTCCAGCCAGAGCGACCACAGGCTCGCTTCACGGGCCAGCTCGCCACACCACTGTCACCTTGTAAAATCACCCACAGGAAATACCGAACGTGCTTGTCGGCACTGTTCTCACACTGGGTAGAGACCTCGCTTTCAATGCACGACCTTGTGTCAGCGCAATTAGTGCAAGTCTGCATTTCAGTTTAGCTGCACGCATAAAAAGTAACCCTTGCACCGTCTTGGATTATTTATCCTCCCACATGCAGCACGGGCTGTGTATGAAATATACTTCCTTTATATGCTCTATATGTCAGTAGCATTCTAAATTAATTAGCGTCACCATGCCTACTGTACCACGTCACCTTTACCGCATTGTGAAAGCCACTTCTCAAGAAATATGAAGTCTCTTGGAATTGCTCCTGCTCATAGGGAGATATTAGTCTTCGGGGCTTATGCCCAAAACATATTATTATTTATTTTCTACTTCATGTAGTGTAGTTCTATTTTATATATTAGTGAAGGAATTTTGAGTCAACTGTTACAAAATTTAATTTTTATCTGTACTTCAAGATGCAAGCAATGTAGTCAACCCTCCGTATGTAAGTCTTCCCATCGCGTCCGTGCTGATACGCCCTGTTTTGTTTCGTTAAAAACTAACTTTAATTCTCCATTTCTCTTTCTTTGTTGCAGTGGATACAGGATAGTTTTTCCAATGGCGAGTGATCATTTATTTGACCCATCGCTATTTTTTTAACTCGTGCAAACTAGCGACATCTTCAGAACCAAACACAACTTTTGTGAACGTTATTGTTTTACCCCACAAAGTTTTACTCTCAGTGATGTGAAATGTATTTTTAATTATGACTATACTAATAATGTTTGGGTGTGTAAAAATTTTGTCCCACAATGATCATTACTCTTGTACACCATCAGTAACTACTTAACTCAGTGTAGAGTACAACCACATTTTCTTAAAAAAACTCGTAACTTTTAAACAGTTTTGAATCAGACTACACAAGTTTGGTTTATTTGGTGGGTCTTGGGGCCCTCTATTACACGCCTCTTCATTGACGTCTACTCCTGAAACGTTCTGTATATTTGAGCTTATTCGACAAACATATTTTCTGATAGTTGTCCGAGCCAAAAACCGAATTACACTGTTGTAAGGTTTTTGATGGCTCTAGCTGTTAAAATAAGCTTGAAATGATCTCATGCAACACTTTCTTGCGAGAGGACACTCATTCAAGAAGGCCATAAGACACATTGATCGTTTCTACAAGCTTCTCGATTACTAAGACTTATACCAATGTCCAGCAAGAAGGGAAAGTTTACAGTACAGTATATGGATAATAATTTTAGTGTGACTTATAAGAAATTGTGACCGACATTCTTAAATAAATATGTTCTTCACACTCTTGGGCATACGCCTTCCAAAGGACAAGAAAGTGGCATTTGATGTGCCGCAGTACTACTAGTTCTACAATGACAGAAGTATACCTGGAGTCTTGCATAGCCGAGAGTTTATAGATGGAATGCTTTCACACTACTTCGACCTTAGGAAGGGTTCACCTGTCAATCTGCCGTGCAGCACAGACAAGGCATACAAAGGGAAATGTCCAATCAACTCCAAGAAAATAAAAGTACTTACCCCAAGATATGAACTTGTATGACAATTTTTTTAACTTGCCAACGACCTCTGCTGACAGTGATATGTACTGTCAACTTAAGGAGGCAATACATAGAAGCCATCCCAAGAAAACATCAATGAAAAAATTACTGTGCAAGGACGGGGCGAACAAAGAAAAGTGTCCATCAACGCCGAAGTAATAACAGGTTTATGTTCCTCTCAAAAGTAGTTACCCAAAGATAAAATTGTACTTTTATGTTAAAACTGTAAATTGAATAACTTGTGATGAATATGATACTGATAAATTGATAGAATAATGATATAACTCAAACAAACTTGCTCATAGTAGGGGAAGTCGGCCTAAAACGACATACTTGGATAAAATGACATAGTGGGTGTTTTCCAAAACCCACGCCAGAGGTGAATGTCACAACAGTTTTAATGTATTCTATGGTTGGCAGCAGTGTTACTGTGTTGATGGCAACTATACATGTTGTTTATTTCTAGCGCCACAAAAGAAAAATGAAATGTGAGTATCCTAAAC
>PNEQ01009880.1:25538-55411 GCA_003012365.1 Medauroidea extradentata | reverse complement strand
TAAAGTATCATTAAAATAAACGCCTAAGTTTTTTACTGTTTTCGATAAGGTAATTGGTTCACCATTAAGCATGATTTTCGGGGCTTTAGCGATGTTTGACGTTTTGAGAAGTTTATTAGATCCAATTATAATGCATTGTGTTTTCTTAGGGTTTAATTTTAGTCCATGCTTTATTGACCACTCTAGAATGTTTGATAGTGATATGACTTGGGTTTCAAACGTAAATAACAAGGTTGCCTCATGCACTGCTTAGTGTAATAGAAATACATGGTTGGGTTTTTAGAATCCTAGTCAACGTCAGTCGGACTCGGCTATAAGAAAATTGGGCTGATATGTTATACGAAATCTACTTATATTTAGAAATCAACGTGGTAATTATAAAATAGAAACTCTTTTAGAATTATTTCTATGTTAAGCGTTAACAAGACTCTTGGTGCTTCGTTTGTGAAGAAACGTTTGTGATGCCAAAAAATTTTTTAATTGGTTTCCAGCGCCAGATAATGATAATTCATAGCTATATTTAGCATAAAAATTATTCACAAAAGTGGCGAAAATTTTACCTAGAAATTTTTTTGGTGTATATGTTGACTTGCATAAACAGGTTGGTGTAGGAGTACAGTGCATATGTTTCGTAAACTTTCAGCTCATGCACTATTCTTGGCGTAGTACACGTTAAAGTAAAAAAAAAAAAACATGTCGTTTTTGTTTTCCTCTAATATGCGCTATATTTTAAATCATTCTATACAGTGGGCGATTATTACTTGAGAAATAGGGAACATACATACTGCATTCCATAAACACATGTATACAGACGTTGAAAGAAAATTAAATGTCGTTTGCAACGTTTACGGTACGGTAGAGGAGGTCAAGATGAATCAAATGTATTTGTACCAAACGTCATGTGCTACAAAAGAATTGTTTCAAACGTAATTTACGTCAATCAAAAAATAAACATTATCCTGGCTACCTTACTCCAATCCAGAAGTTGACTTACCTACCAGAAAATTAGTTATCGTATCTTCCAGTACTCTGTGCATTTACCAAAGGTTTTTGTAACGTTTTCTGCAGGGTATTTGTTTGAAACAAAAAAGAATTAATTATTAAATTGCATACTAGCGCTGGTTAAGTCATGATTATTTTTAATATTGAGTATAGAATGCACTTATTTACCTCGCAGTGTTTAAGGCAATTTTGAAAGTGAGGTAGTAATTGAATATTAGTTTCGACATACTTTGTAACTAGAGATGATGGTTAGAGGTAATGATTTATCGTAAGAAAACTTAACTGTTTGCTGTGTTTAAACGTACGTTCAGCTAACCAGAAGATGACTGGCTTTCGCTTGGGCGAAGAGCTGTTGCCCTATTTATCTGAGCCAATGAGAATCCACTATTGTAATATTTGACGCATATTATTTGTCTTCAGACAGCTAAAGTGTGCCAGACGTATATTACCCAATCATACATGTCCCATTTAACTGCAGTATTTTTCAGGATACGTTGGCACAAAATATTTTCACGATACACCATCATCTCTGTTCGTTGCTTATCACGGGAAAACTTGACTGTTTGCTGTGTTTAAACGTACGTCCAGCTTATCAGAAGATTACTGCCTTTCGCTTGTACGTGAAGCTGTTGCCCTATTTGACTGAACCAATAAGAATCACGTTTTCGTAATATTTTATGCCTGTTATTGATCTGTTGTGTCAGACGTACATTACCTAATCTTATGTGTTGCCGTTAACTACAGCTTTTTCAAGGGTATGTTGGCACACAAGATTTTTGCGGTATCTCATAATCTCTATTTATATCACAATTATTTTAGTTCGCAGAGATATAAATAATGTATTTAATTTATCATAAACTATGTTAATTTTTACAACAATATTTGAGAGGTCAAAATTATTCCAAATTAATTTCCATAAAATTGGCATCTTTGTTCTCTGCGATGAAGTATTTTAGGTATGAAATGTATGAAAACCTTCACTGATAAAAATCAAAAGCAAACTTTAGACTTTCTTCCAAGTAACATTCCTTGTGCTCTTACTTCGCGTCGACAGATATTTTGAGATACAGTGAAATGTAATTTATACGGGAATTTTAGACTTTAATTTCTCAAATAACCTATATTGAATTTTGTATGTTATTAAAAAACTACATCGTTAAGAAATAATCTTTTACGATTACTTTTACACATGTAATAATATTGCTAAACATTAAATATATTTGCACCCCATATGTAGGATATTTTTTTTACCTCTGAGGCACGTAAAGAACTCTACGCGCACTTGAAAAAGTTTGGCGACTTACTGACACATTCGACTTGCGACCATAGTATACGGATGATTCTAAATTTGTATTACAATGCTTGAGAGCATATGGCACATTGTCAGTTAAACCAGTTGAAAATTATTTGGTATCATAATGTAGGAAGTCTTTCCCTGATCAGAACCACTTTTTATATCATTACTTAGCTCCTACAAAAATGACACAGTGGTAACATTTTTATGAGATACACTAACCCTAAATGAACGATTATTTCACAGTTAAATCGAATATTCTGTTTATTTGTAACATTTATCATTGCGAAGGTGACCATAGAAATACTTTCAAAGGAAGTGAATTAAAAAATTATTTATACTTAACGAATTAAATTAAATATCGGAATAAAACGTTTCCACACATAATGATGACAATGGACGCATATATTTAATTAAATTTTATTTATTCGAGGAAAGTTACTAACGATATTAACATTAGAATATACCCTACACGAAGTGTGTACATTCACGAGGATTTAATTTTACAGCAGCATAAATATAAAAATGTTCATACCTGAAACCAGACAATTTTTTGACGTCCTGACGCCAGAAGGGCCAAGTCATTGACTAATGACGCTCGCAAAGGCCACGTTGTGATACCGCTGCCGTCTTATTCCAAAATTAAATGCGAAATATTATTTTGGTGTAAACGTTCTAAGGTCGGTAATTTCGCAGTACACCGCAAATTTTCTCTACAACCACGCACTGCGAAAGAAAAAATAACTTACGGTCCACAGTAAACTCAACAGTTTTAGTATAATTATTTGTAATAATTCCATTTTCTAATTGCATTAATTATAATTTAATCATTGACTAGCATGTTCCTGCTCACTTTGTACGAAATTTAAGAAAACCCGTTTCCAGGTTTAAAGTTTCGTAGTATATCTACAGCTAAAGAAAATTATATCTTTCTTAATTATTTCATGCACGCGATTTTTAAATTGTCTAATAACTTTACATTTAACGTAGGTACCTCCCCGGCTGATGCACTCTTGCAAACAACGGCTGCATATAAACTGAGTTTGCTATTTAAATGTCAGGTGTAATGGAAGATCAACGTATGGTAATAAACTAGACATAAGACCAGGATTTGTGAAGTAACGAACTTAAAGGGTGTGGAAAGGTACAATGTCGAGCGGACGTTTGGAATACTGAATCGTCCATAAATTCTGAACTACTCATCAAATTTCGATGAGATTTTTTTCCCCCGAGTAGATATTTTATCAGCGGACATTTATTTATGTAACACTATGCGGTAGTATTCTTTACTTTCGAGTAAATAACTTAGAACTGTTTTAGAAAAATTAGCGCTGAAAACCACATAATCTACAAAAATGGAAAACCATAATTTTTATAATTTTAATGTGACAATATCTAGGCCTCTGTAATAACCGAATTTCAAATATACCAGTGCTGTCATTTGAAAATAATTTTATCATATTAAAAATTATAAAAATTACAGTTTTCAATTTTTGTAGATTTTTTGGTTTCAAGCCCTTATTTTTCTAAAAACAGATTTTAATTTTTTACTCGAAAGTGAAGCATACTACCGCATATTGCTATATATATGTATATATGTATATATATATATATATGTATATATATATATATATATATATATATATATATATATATCGACATCTCGACATCGTACCTTTCCATACACCTTATTAATAGTGACCAGTTTACAGCTATGAACTGTTTGTTTTCTAATGAGTAAGGCAGAGTTTAAAGATAAAACATCACTACATCGTTTTAAGTTACCACTAACGATAACACGTCATAATTTTTTAACGATTTCAGCCTTGAATTTATTTTATAAAACTGTGTTATTATTACATGTATTTGCAAAGTGGTCAATAAATAAGGAATATGTGGAATATGTAAACATTGAAGGCATATGTCTAAATTATGTTCCTATGACTAGTATGCCTAAACACGTGTAAATGCGCAACAGTGACAAGTTATCATTATTTACATTAAACCAAAATAATATATGCACGGGACGATTATTTGTGAGCACATTAGGTCTATTTCTGAGACAGACTGATGTTTTTTTTTATGATATGCAACTATTTGTTACTGATAGCGCCGCCAGTTGTAGTAATTATAGAGTATTTTTCTTACGGTGATCTTATTGTAAATAAAAATATTCAAAAATATTATGCCGCTCGTAGTATTTATAGTTCATTTACGTGATGGATTCCGTTTTGTAAATAGTAATATTAAAAGTTAATTTTATATCCTCCCACATAAAACCTTTCAATCTGTGAAATCCATACTCTGTGATTACAGTAATATACTTATCTTTTAAAGACACGTGTTCCTATTTTTGATCCTCTGGCAAATATTATTTAAAAATAAAACTACAAGGAGCCTGATACCGCGAAAGCGTCAGTTCTGTGTGTTCCAAAACATATTTTTCAATGTAGCCTAAGTGCATCACATTTAAAGGTAATGTAATTTTGCCAGTTATTGTCATAAATTAATTTTCCTTACATTGATTACTAGCCATAATTATTTGTATACTTGTTTATTTTGTTACAGTATGTTGTTTCGGCAATTAATTTAACAATTTATGGCGCGTATTAAGGAGTATGGAAAGGTACGATGACAAGCGTGCGACTGAAATACAGAAACGTCAACAAAACCTGAACTACTCGTCAAAATTCTCGTGATACACTGAAACAAAATGCTGCATAATTCTTTTCACCATAAATCATTGCTTCCAGTTATAACATCAATAATATTTTATAATTTTTTAGAGAACTCTTTTATTTACATGTTATAAGTGTATAACACTAGGTATGTTGATCAGTACGGTTCTAAAATGAGCCTGAATATTCCACAACATGTAATAGATGAGATTTTTGATGCGTAGATGTTTAACCAGTTGACGTAAATTTTTATAACACTATGCTATAGAATGCTTTACTTTCGATTAAAAAATTTGTTTTTAGAAAAATAAGCGATTGAAACCACAAAATCTACAATAATGGAAAACTATCGTTTTTATAATTTTTAATATAGTAATATCTAGGCCTCTATAACAACCTAATTTTAAAATACTCGCATTTTCATTTTAAAATAATTTCAACATCTATAAATCTCTCGCGCAGAGATTTTCGATTGAGTATTCCAGTGGTCCGCTCGATGTCGTAACTTTCTATACCCGTTAACGATAATTTATCTTTCAATATTAAAAAAAGCGTTTACAAAACATTAGCAGAACTATGAAAAATTTGCTATAGAGAGCGGCGAAAGGCAGCAGATTCGCTGAAAATAAACACATCACCAAGGCTTCAAATGTGCTCATCTTAAAGTGAATATCTTATAGCTAGAAAATAGGGTCTCACTGCTTATCGACAGTAAGAACCTTAGAGACCGACTAGTAGCTACTAGAATTGTGAACGGAGACGGAAACGATCATGGTCGGTATAAATAAACCAGTCCAACGTTTACATGAAAGTATTTAGGATGCCAATGAAAAATCTAGATCAGAATTGTCAACAAATCACAGTAAATTAATACACTGATATCAATAGCTTCTTGGTCAGAAGCACCCATCGATGGCTTAAGGAAAACTTATCAGTCGGGCAGGTTGGTACAGATAGAATTTCGGATCGCCACTTCCACCCTTTATTTAAATTTCTTAGGGATTTAAATTTTATTTACATTTTTCCTCATTCCTATCTCCCAGCTCAGGACGAACAATTACGCAAATATATTAAAACCTTATGCAACTCATGCATTTTTTTAGTACACGCAGTACCAAGTTAATTTGTTTATTTTTTCCGGTTTTCCGTATATTTCTTCAAAGTAGTGACATTTCTTTAGAAAAACTTATTTTTTTTACATTACCGATATATTTATTTATTTTAAGGGCGTAAAGGTGGCAAAAATTCATAATTTTATATTTGCAGTATATAATTATCGATTTATAGACGTTACTTGCGACTACGTTTTCCACGTGTAAAATTTTTTTAACTCTCGTAATTTTCCCATAGTGACATGACAAAGTCAAAATTTTCAAGTTGCCGGAACATGGTAATAACAAAAACCAAGTGTCTTACTAGAATAAAATAATTTACCCGAAATGAGATATTACGGGCAAAATGTTATAAAGTATTTAAAACACACAATGAGACTCTTTTGTAGATATTTTCGAAACATTCTGAAAATGATGACAATTTACTTTATTGATAGCAATTTAAAAAATACAAAAGAACTGTTGTGTGTTTTTAAATATTTTAGCATATTGCCCATAATACCTTATTTCAGTGTAAATTATTTCATTCTAGTAAGACACCTGGTTTTTGTTATTACTATGTTTCCGTAACTTTCGAATTCGGTGCCTGCTGCTATGGAAAAACTGTGAGAGCTGAAACATTTTTACAAGTAGAAAATTTAGTCACAAATAACGTCTATAAAACTAAAACTATGTAGTGCAATTATGAAATTACTACTTTTTGCCACGTTAACACCCTTAATAGGTATCAGAAAAATGCCCAATATTTGAAGGGGGAAAAATAAAATTTCAATAATGCTCATTTTACTACAAACATAATAAATACACAAACACAATAAGGATGTTTACTTGGGCGGAACTCACATGCTTGATGCAAACGTACGAAGCTACACTTATTAACACTGAATAAATGTGTGCGTCATGTTCCGCACTGTGTTAGTCAATGCACTCATGTCGCCAGTGTATATTTCAGCGGGCTAAATAATCGTGTGTTCTGTTAACACAACATGGCATTTGCTCTACATGACTTTCCCAAACAGCACAGACACTTACGATGACACAAGTTCATCTGTCACGTTTGTCATGAAGGTAACAGTTTTAAAAATAAAAACACATTGAGAACATCGGGTGTTTTGTATCGACAAGCCAAAATAAATACGGTACTTATTTTCCTAGCTGCTCTCCTCCACTTGGTGAATATAAATATAGCTGCTCTTGCTTAGACCATTTAAAGTAAGTTCCTCTTGATATCATCAGAATTTAAAGTATCAGTTTTCATATTCAGGCGAAAGCATACACAGCGCGATATAATTTTACAACTTAAAATAAATGTATGCATAAGCTGAACCCGAAAATGGCAAATCCATTCCCTAGAAAGTTGATACAAATTATAGCTTGATAGCATATATATATATATATATATATATATATATATATATATATATATATATATATATAGAGAGAGAGAGAGAGAGAGAGAGAAAGCTATAAAATTTTATTCAAGTTATTTACGTACATTTACATAGACGTAACACTAAGAGGAAATATAAGTTTTAACATTTCATTTTATAATAATAATTTGTGAATGCAACAGTATCTTTATGTACGGTGCATATTACCAAGCAGTTAACGGTTATAAATTTACAAGTAAAATACAGTGTTCAGGAAAATACGAGCGACATTGGAAACCTCATTAGCAAATAAGAACTGAATAATACGATATATATATATATATATATATATATATATATATATATATATATATATATATATATATATTTATTTATTTATTTATTTATTTATTTAATGATCGGAAACATTTTGATTGAACTGAACTTCAACAATTACGATAAACATTTATTAGACTGTTGCATAAATTTTAAAATATAGATTGAGCATTACCACATACTATTTTAACCTATAATGTATATTTGTATGAATGACATTTATACAGGAACCGCTAGTTTTTTTCCATTTTTGGAACATGTCTTCGATTAGTTTTGCGTACATGACAGTAAATATTTTTGTAGCTTTTAGATGGATTGTTTTCCTCAAATACAGAATATAGTGTATTGCCAAGTACTGAATTATTTGGAAAACATACTACGACTATATTTATGTATTTTAATCCTGTGGTATATTTACTTGTTGAAATTTCCAAAATTTGCTCTGGTGCTTATGAATTAAACGAAAAGAGAAAAAAATTTAAATTAGAATTTAATGCGATCATCCGTTAACTTGTTTAACCACTGAAAAATGGCTGACTTTTAGCAGCTAGAATTACGCCAAACGGACAGAGAAAACTAAATATTAAAAAAATTATTATGTTTTAATTATTTTGAGATTTGCACATACGTAAGAGAAACCATTAACACTCAAAAAATCTGTATTACAAATTTAATAACAATTATTTTATTTGAAGAAAAATGTAATGTAGTTACTGTATTTTAGCCTAATTTATACATAAGTAGTTAGTATAGTTAATTGAGATTATGAAGAATATGCTTTGACACCGAACACTGAAATATAAGGTTGTTGTAGCCGCTATAGTTCTGTTAAAATAGGGACAGCAGTCGAGTTTTTTGTCGGTAGTATCTAGACTGTTTCCACGAAAATCTGTTCTGTTAAATAAAGATGATCTGTACTCCTTCTACAGAAAAGATTGTTACTTCTACAGAACAGATTGTTATTAGGAACAATCGAGATATTAACGGCAACCTAACTGGACTGCTGTCCATATTTTAACAGACGCATCGTACCTATGACAATAATATTCTTTCAGAAAATAATTTTAAGTTGCATACTAAAATAAGAAGCAGCCCAATGGCCTGGGTATTACTGATGTGTGTTTATATATATAAACAAATAAATAAATACGTTTCTTTTATAATTTTTATTATATAACATCAAGATTTAATTAAAAATGAAGTTGTTTAGTTCTATATTGTATGATCTGACGTGTTCTATTGTTGAAAAGTAAACACTTAACTGTAGACTGTAAAAGAGAAATCCTAACATTCTCGCACATCTTCAGTCGTAAAACCACTCTCTAATAAAGTTGCTTTCCTACGAAAAGAGCATGGAACCTCATCTCTCATCCTGTAAGCCGAAACGCGGTTTCACGTGCATTCCCCGCAGATTTATACGTGAATGTAACGAGGAGCGAATATGCGCCAAGGAACCCATTCTCGCGGCAAATAAGAGGATAGATGCTATCTGGCAATGAAACGCGCGCACATCCGACGCACATATCTTATTTTGTGACCTCTCCAAACTCAGTTTTATGCCGGCTTCTAGGACGTGTGTTGTACCCAGTTCAACTCACGTCAAAGAATGATGTTACACCCTCGTATTTAGTGTACCATGTACGTAGTTTTGGTATTGTAAGCGGTGATGGTCGAAGTGTTTTGCTATTTTCTCCTAAATGTCATAGTTTTAATGTTTTTACAATGTGACCATTACATTTTACGAGAAAAAATTTTAGTTGCCGCGTAAACTACACGAGAAACTCTGTGTGATAATTGTGATAACCTATTGGATTCATAGGCCTATAATTTTATCTAAACCATTATAAATTATTTAGCTCCAAAATCATCAGTTTAGATTAATATATTTGGTACACATTTTTAATGAAAATATATCTTTATTCTGCCTGTTAGGACATTTTAGTTGATCACCTACTTTATTGACTGTTGATGTTAAAAGTTGTGTTTTAACAAGATGAGTTATAATACCAGATGAGCTAGCCAAAACATTTACTGAGCGATATAAATTATATCTTCTGACTATTTTGTACAAATAAATGAATATCATTCTAGCTTTTTTAATGTCAATAAAAAATAAGCAAATAAACCTACATAGTTGAAATAAGTAACTTGAAATATAAGTTATCAGGTGAATTTGTTAGCTACCGAGAATTATAGTTGCTCTTACTGTTTAGTAAATAACGAACAAAATATACGGGTTTTGCAAGGTAGAAGTGCGAAATTAATCTCAGGTGGAAAAAATGTGGTTTCGGTAATCTATCATAACTTTGCATGGCACTAGCTAAACCAATGCCATTTTCCATCAGTGCTAGTCACTACTATTGTAGCGATTATTGGTATTGCTCATGTAACTGAAGCAGTGAAATCTTCAGTATAGGACGTCGTCCTAGGATGTCCACCCACTCAGACGTGGTGCGCCAGCGTTATCGGGTCGACCACGGCGGTTTGCGGCACCGCGAGGGCGGGAGCCAATCAGCTGACAGCGGAAGCCAGTTATGTTCCCTGGGTACTGGTGCACTCCCAAGGGCGCACTCTGTGGCACGCAGCAAGTCCTGAGGGATAGGGAATTATCACGAGGAGATTGCATTCCCTCTGCAGTGCATTTGTGAACGTGGATGTCGCTGTGTTAATGGTGTAACCCTACAGCGCAGGCAAATTCCTGTTAAATCATATCTTCAAGCGTTTTGCTTGTTTACCCTTCAGCCACGGAATTTAAACGAAGTTTCATTCCTTAATTCCTTGTACATAGCTGGAAAAGTTAAACACTGGATTAAATGACAAAACAGCAGACACAGCTGATGATATTAAAAGCTCGCCTACGAACAACGATTTTGCTTGATTGGGTTCCAGGAATGCGTGGGTACTAACATTGATTCTACACTTATCACTAGACGGATGGCACTGACAAGCAGACAGTCTTCTTGTCAGTGTCTCACCTTCACGTGATTTTAAACAGAGAATAATATGTTAATAAAGGCAGAGGTTGGCGTTGTGGCTGTTGCGTTTGCCTCCCTGTAAGGGATCTCAGTTAGATTCCAGGTGGTTTCCATCCATGATTTTACGCACGTTGGGAACATGGTGTGCGTTGCTGTTGGCCTGTGATTTTTCTCTGTGTACTATTGCTTACCCTGCTTTTCACATTCCGTAGCTTCTCTTTAGTAGGGCTTCATTTCACATCATAATTCATTACCCGACAGATGCCTATGGGTGCCCAATTATGAGGCTGATCGATTGGCGTGAGACTTTCCGGTATCTTGCCCACATGCTGAATAGTGAATTTATTTGTTTAATGTTTTGGGCCTAATCGTAAATGTAGATGTATATCGCATCCCTTTAGAAAATTCTTATGTCTTTGTACCGTATATCTAGCAGCTAAAAGGGAACATGATTTCACCAATTTTGACATAAGCTATTGAAATTCACATAATAACGGAAGTGGGACATAAAAGTATATGGCTATGTTTGTAAAGTATTCCAACTGATATTTTGAATCAAACGCTCTGTAGTCACGTTGAGTAATTCTTAAATAAATCCGTAAGCTGCTCTGCATATCATGAGGTGACCTCGACAAACGGCACGTTTAAATGTGTAAACAACCATAGAATTTTGTAATTATGTAGAACTGTTGCGTAAACTTAGAATAAAGTTTATTGTTGTAAATTTAATGATTCTGATAAATTATAGACTGAAATAATGATTGCTTGCCGGTAAACTGTCAATTATTCCTATAATAAGTTTTCTAAAGAAGAAACATTGTGATCTGTTGTAGAGAGATACACTGGTTGTTGTCTGAATAAAAAAAATTTGCTTGTAAAATCAACTTGTAAACGTTATTTTATTATTGGTTTACGTTTCCGCAGGAAAATATTGTGAGTAATATTTGTAGCCCTATAAGAGCTTATTCTTGAGCAGTTTATATGGATTTATAAACTACTCGAAAAGTAAATCGTGTACTGTTGAAAATTTTTACAGCAATACTATTTATTACGTTTAATAAAACTTTGCGTAACTCATAAATAATCGAAAAAGTTTTATAGGGACAAGCTTGAAAGTGAATACATGAGTGTTACAGAAGCGAGGTAGCGTCATTTTTAGCGAGCTCGTACTCATATTGTGTTTACAGGATTTCAGAATTGCTTATTTCACGTGGGTGTTTGGTTAAACTGAACTTTAAAAGACCTAGTTAAAACCTGTTATGAAATTGACACGCAAGTAATTCTTATATAACATTCCAAATTTTAAATTAATATTCAAACAAAAACAGTATCTTTGGCAATACAAATGGTTAAACTAAGATAAATACTTGCACGTGGCTTAATTTGTTTCCCTGTGCCCCTGGAGAGTCTTACGACAAAAAGACTATAAATTAGCTTTCCTATGTCGGTTTTGAAAACATTAGTCATTATGTCATGCTGAGTCGTAAGTTGAAGCATGTACCATGTCTAAATATTAAATAATAATAGAAGCTTATTACAGTATCTTTAGCAGTACAGGGGGTTATCTAAACCAAATGAACAAACTACACGAGGCTTAGTTTACTTCTATGTGCGCTACGAGAGCAGATGCGACAACAATGGAATGGCTTCCATGTGTCGATTATAACAGATTATGCATTATGTGCTAAAGTTAGAACATTTCCCTACGCTTTTATTGACTTGTTATGTTGCCTGTCTTTATGTTGCAATGTAGTACCGAAATACTATGGTTTCATAAATTAGCTTTCTTGTCTGTTTGTGTCACTTTTTTTCAACGACAGTTACAGTCTACACTACTTACGGTTGTTGATGAACGAATATTTTACGTAAGTCACTTATAGTTAATTGCACTGCAAGTGATTTGAACTATTATATGAGTTTTCTCAACGACAGCTCCTCTCCACGGTCCTTGCTATTATCTGCAGGTTGCGCCCCAGTTTTCATTTTGGATAGGCTACTACAAGTATTTTACAATAAAAAGTTTTATACTTTTCAGTTCGTTTGCGAAGTTGGTGTATTAAAAACTTTCCTATTTAAAAATTTATTTTCATCTTTTTAATCGTGTGTGTAAATAACTTCCCAATCATTCCTGATCTATAATTAACGGTTCCGGTCTCTAGCCCATTGGGAATTTAGTTTAAAATCGATAAAGACAATATAGCTAGTTGATAGAACACTATGTAAATAATTTGTTTCGGTACTATTTTGCAATATACAGACAAACAGACAGCAAAACAAGTAAATAAAAACGTGTAAAATTGACATAATTGTGAGTGACGACATTATCTATTTAAATAATAAAAATCTAGGACGGACTACGTTTCAACGCGTCCATAAAGGAAAGAAAACGATCTTGAATATAGTTATATCGTATCTATAGAAACAATTGAATAATACCAAACGAGTAGTGTGACCAAAATAAGCAGATTTTGCAAAAAAAAAAAACATTGATGCCTTTAACTAATGTAAGGAATGTCACAGAATTCGCCGGGCCTCAGATGGCCAACCTTCCCGTTATAATAGTAAATATTTGTCTGTAGAGCAAGCGTGTCGAGCACAACGTGATTCTATGTGACTTTTATGTACCTACGAATGCAGATTATCATTTATCTTTGTATTTTATTTGGACGTTTTACGTGCCCTCAAATAGCACTATGCCTTCGTAGAGGTACAAGGGGAAAGGAAAAGGAGTCGGCAAGGTCTTCTAGCATTCTCCTGGAGTGATTTCGGAAAACCCTGGAAAACTGAAAACAGGACGGCCGGAACCGGGGACCGAACATGTCTCCTCCCGAATTCGAGGTGAGTTTAGATCCCTAAAATGGATTCTGCAGTGTTATTTTTCATTGAAAACTATGTTTAAAACATTCATTGGTAATCTTCGCGCTGGAGATTTTAGATTTTGGGAATAAAAACTTGTAAGTCCAGAAAACCATGGAACAAAATTTGAGTAAACACGGTTTGGGTAGCACGTGAGCTGATGTGCCAACGCTGCAACTTTACAAATCAGGAGTAAGGCGAACGCCCAAGCGGAACCTAACAAAATTGTACCAAATATGCCTAAGAGTATGTGTACCGTAAATTGGGAATAAATGTAATATTGATATACGAAACTTGGCTCCAGTTACCAATTTCTTCGTAAAATAACCCCTGTGCTAATATTCTAAGTTCGCCAAAAGTCAACTCACATGCCCAAATTCAACATAAATTACGGTTTGGTATGAATTGTGATATAGTACATGCCATGGCAGCATCAGGTATACTCCATTTCATATTAGTTTGGATATATTTGACAGCAACTTATGGGCAATAATTTTTCAGAATTTTGTGATTTGTTGCACATTTAAAAACATTTTTAGCTCCAAAATGAACCGGAGGTGAACATTTCAGCATTTGTACTGCAAAGTTTGTCTTCTGTAGTACCACAAATAACTAAATATTACAAATTATTACCCATAAGTTGCTGTCAGATTTATCCAAACTTATATGAAATGGAGTATAGACATGCTGAAAATTTGACTCGAATAAGAGCTGATGGCTGTTTTAACACGCCAAACAAATACAATGTTTCTGAGGTAGAAAATGTGACATCTCTGTTCAGTTATTTTCAAAATCCATCAGAATTCTACAGCGACTTTCAGACGTTTCTCTGAATCTAGGGACTAATATTAATTTTTTACCATATAATACTTAAACTTAATTTTCTGCATAAAATTCCGTTATGAGAATTCCCTGACAATCCATAAAAAAGATTCGCTTACAGTGTATAACTTCCTGGATGTTGGTAACAATGCGCGGTCCTCAGAGTATCAAGCATGCGATAAATTCCAGACACGGCGCGTCACTGAGGGATGTGTTTGCGCGCAAAATAACAAGGCAAAGTTTGCTATTTCACCCGGCAGTATTAAGGTGAAGTGATGCAGAAACCCGTTTTAAAATGAGGGTAAAGCAAATGGAATAAACCCAGTTTCTCGTGCAAAAATGTTCACCGCTGGTAGCCATCCAAACGAAAGTGTTCAGAAGGTAGTCTGCTCGTTGTGAATGTTAAGATACGATTATATTTTAAAACTTTATTAAACATTTTCCGAATCCGCTCCAAATTCAGAAATATATTTTGGAATCCTTGAATTGTAATTTTATACAATTTATTGTATATATATATATTCTTAATGTATTGAGTGATTTTTTTTGTCGGTTTAGCTACGACAAATTACAGATTATACTAAATTTTGTTACGAATCATTTACATTTTATATGCATATACACACACGCTCACACCAACACACACAGGGTATTTCCTAACAAACACTGACAAACGTCGGAAAATTATTCATTGTATAGAACAAAACAGAAAACATACAGAGTACTTTGCATCCAATCGTATTATTAACGCAGAAATAATCGTTTAAAATTAGAATTTTGAAACGAGAATTTCTTATTATTTGGGAAAGAAAATGACATTAAAGAACAGTACTTATAAAATTGTTTTGTGTTGTTTGGCGCATCTAATGCGAAGAAAATTCTGGGAAAATTACAGCAGTGGTCACCTTCAAACTGCACACAACATTTGTAGCGTCATGAAATTCGACCACTTGGTTAAGGTTTATTCAGCTGTGTCACTTATGTACCAAAAATGATTTTCTTGTTGCAGCCGTATATGCCCTATCGTTTTCATTCATAATGCACTTAAGGATTTGGCGCAACGAGCTTATTGACGTAGGCTACTGTTCATGGCTGAGAAAAAAGAAACCACACATTTATGAAGAATTGGCTACTTTTAGCGCAACACTATACATCTGAATAAGTGAATATTCACTGATTCACACTGATGGACGGAGCAGTTTCAACAATTTGATTCAGTGAAAGTAATCACTGTTTAATTTGTGAATATTCACTGATTTCCTTTAAGAGTGCCAACATCTCACAAGTGAATCAGTGAATATTCACCGGTTTTTCAATTGTTTTCAAAGAAATGTTTTAACTTATTGAATCAGTGAAAAATTACTGGAAAATCTGTGGACATTCACTAATTAACTTGTGGAGTGTTGGCACTCTTTATCTAAATCAGTGAATAGTCACAGATTTCACAGTAGTTTCTCACTGATTCAGTTTGTTGAAACTGCTCCATCCATCAGCGTGAATAAGTGAATATTATCTTATTCAGATTTATAGTGAAGGTACTCATGTATCGTCAAACTTATCTTAGAGTACTTACTCCTTTGGAACAAAATATTGTTTATGGAAGAACTTTTTAAATTGTTTCTTCTGAAATTTTGCCGCCAGTATTGCGATTATCAACTCAAAACACTGCGATACGTAACCGAAAAATATAACAATAAACACTTGTATGTGACCAATTAAAAATTATCACATTTTAAAGGATTAATGCAATGACGTCACTGAAAACAGAATATGTTCTATTGCCAACGCAGTTAATAGTTATGCTTTGATCGGAATAGTGTGGTATAAAGAGATCGTTCTTCTTAGTCAGGTCGAAGGCACCGCTTAGGAAGGCACCCAAACAAGATGTACACAGCTGACTGCCTGCACGGTAGAGCAACAAGACTGCTTACGTCTAACGAGCACTCACTTCCCCTCCCCTAACAACTCTCTGAAATACGAGCCGGGGTTCGCCGTCCAAGTGGCCCCTAGGTCGCCGTCTCCTCGCTGCAGGGCGAGAGAAACCCTCGTTGGTCCAAAGAGGGGCGGGTTGTTGTGGGGTGGGACAGCTCACCCATAGCAAGAACTGGCATGCCATCCACCCTTTCCCCGTACATGCACCACCTTAAAACACAGACCCCGGGATTACAAAGGGCGAGAGAATTTGTGGGTCGGCCAGCAATTATACGCCCTGACGCCGCCAGTTGTTTCATTAAACACGGGTCCGCGGAGGGGTAAAATGGGGCGCACATCCCCCCTTCACCCTCCAGGACGGGTAACAATGGGGCAACGCTTTAGCGTCGGCACAACGGCCAGGCCGGGGCTGCAAATTGTGCCTGATCACGTAGGCCCGGTAATGAGAAGGGTTGGGGAATGGAAAGGAAAAAAATATATATCTCGCCCCACATACGTTTCAGTGGCGGTACCTGGCTCCGGGTGGGCGCATCGCCCTGCCCAGCTGCCTGGAATGGCTTGGTTCCTAATCCGGGAGGGACGGCTGGCCGCGACCTTAAATCTGCTTTCCGGAATTGATCGTTTCCACTAGAGAATGCCTGCCATGTGAGCATACAGGATGATGCATGAAAGAGTCGCTACATTTTTTTGGCGGCAGTTTATAAAAACGTCAGGTAAAAAATATATTTAATTTGTCCGTAAATGGATTGTAGCGGGGTAAACACACACAGAGGAAATCTATTTTAAATATTTATTCTTAGATGTCATAATTTTTTTGTTTATAATTGGATCTAAACTTTATTGAGAAGTCGCGCTATTTTTTTCTATTCTAAGGAAATGATTATTAAATGTTGAGTAGTATTACTCGCACTGTATTTACTTTGTGGACGAATTGTAAAATCCTTTTCTCAATGAGTTTTTACTAGACATTGTGACACGAAACATAAATACAAATTTCAAGTTAATTTTTATCAACCTTATCGTCTTAAATACTGTGGTTTACTTTTTAGATATTAAAAAAAAATAGTTGTGTGATAAATATAACGTTAAGGTAAATTGGGTGTGTATAGTTAACATAATTTTTTTCTAAATCACTTATTCTTAATTAGATAATCTAGATTTGAACACTTTCATTAATGGAATCTAATGTTATCCTCATATTTAATTTATATAAATGAAATAAAAAATCTGCCAGATGAAGGAAAGTTTTATTTAATAATTTCTTAAAGGTGTTTTAAGCTAAATGTAAGAATACTATTTCGTTTGGTTTTAGGTAGTTTTTATCGTGCTTGTAATATACTGCACTACTACATGCCAACAATGTTTTTCTAAAATCAGTTACGTAACATTTTTATTTTAATGCTCAATACTTAAACATTCAAATACTCAAGGTAACTGTAAAACTTAATAAATGGAAACTATGAAACAGATAAAACTAATTATGGAGCCAAGCTTACCAAGTAACTTAAAAGCATTGGACAAAACAAGTATTACAGAAAAGCCAATTACTGAGACAGACAACATAATGTACAAAAGATTCAATGACGCAACGAGGACTTCACGGATATAATAAGACACTAAAACTACCATGACACTGCAAAATAGAATATCTCTTTAGACAAGCTTGAAAGTTTTTAGAGCCGATGTATGCTCCCATCCTTGAGAAGACTGAAAGTGAAAGCTGTGCCAATAACAAGTTAAATCACTTCTCTTAGCTTAGGCAGTGGCAGTAAATATATCATCTGACTGGCTGCGCACCTAAAATAGGTTTATAGTTTTACGTTAATGTGGTATCATTAGGGCTAGAAATATGTCGCGACTTCAACGACTAACATGCTAGAATCCATTATCCTGTGCATGCCGAAGCCCGACCATTTGTCCACTACCTGCTACTCTTTCAGACAGCTGACAATGAACGAATATACGGGGCTTGAGTATGCATGTCATTGAACTCGCGAATTTTCCTAGCCCTAGATATCGTTTAATCACATTAGTTAATGAAATATTTTTGTTTCTTTTTAATAAATTATTTTTGATTAACCTTTACAGTAAAATCAATTATGTATTGGCTGTAGACATTTTCATTGATTACGTTGTAAGAGATTATGTATATGTTCCTTTAATCTAGTATGTTTCAAGTGTGAGTGGAGTATCATTTTCCTTAATATTTTGTACATGTTCTTTCAAACATTGTCGGCTAATGTGTTTTTTCTTAATTTAGTTTTTCTTAGTATTGTATTTATGCTCTTGTATTTGTATCAAGAATGGTCTGCCAATTTTGTACTTTGTACATTAATTTGTTACAAAAGTATGTAATAAAAATCCAATTATGGTTTCGTAGTTTGTCAGTGGTGGTTTTGACTCTCTCTCTCTCTCTCTCTCTCTCTCTCTATATATATATATATATATATATATATATATATATATAAAATAATTTTTAATGTATATATTGAAAAAAAATTGCTAGGTTATATTACTTGGGAGATCGTCTTAATATTTTTAAAACTCTTCCTTTATTTTCTGCAGTGACTGTTGAGCAATGGCACTGTTCCAAGATTTTGCACAAAAAAACTGAGGGATATTTCAGACATATTAGTTTTACTTTTTGCCACAATTTTAGCAAGTACAGATACACGCAAACACACATACACCCACACACAGTGAATAAACTAAAATTTTGGGGAAGGCTATGGTTTGTCGAACGCAGTTGTATTGCATTTGTACTGTCTCTTTGCAGTGACTTTGAAAATAATTCGTTCATGGGAACGGAGAGGACCATACAGCACGGAATAGTGTGTCTTTATAGTACTTTTGTTAATAATGTAATAGCATAAGAATGAAGTCACTAATTTAAAAGTAAATTATCAATTATTTTCATGTAACGAAGTTTACTTAAAATAATACAACTGAAAGTTTCACTACCAGCAGCAGAAATGTAAAATTAACGTCTCCTTACATACGGTATCGGTTTTTAAGAGTGTATTATTTTTAAGTAAATTTTTCAATAACGTACCTATATATTTATGCGACTGGGTAAATAAATTCCTCTACCTAATATTTCTTAGCAGCGAAATAAATATTAAAGAGTACCATTTACTCGTTAATGAGGAATTATGAAAAAGAGTAAATTTTAACAAAAGCTCTTTTTTTTTTTTTCAGTTCCCTTCATTAAGTTTTGCATAAGCAAGAGCCTCATAATTCTCTGCAAACTTTTCCAGATTCGGCTGATTACGTTTTTAATTGCAAAAAAACAAAAGTTTCATTTCCTCTTTAGTTGAATGGAGACATTCCTAAAACAGCTGTAGGTGCAGGATATTATTTTAATTATTCGAGTTCTTATCAAAGTAAAGTAGGCAATGCCATGCAGAGCAAGGGTAAAATTATATTGTATTTTGTATACAGTTAAGCCAACCACAAATGATATACAATGTCTTAACACCAAACAATATGTCGTACGAACCATTATGTAGGGCTTTTGGCAGACATTATCCTACATACAGTAGTTGATTTAGGCGCGTTCATCTAGCAAAAATTCGTAATTTTATGTTTTAACAGCGAAATCATTGCTTTATAGACGTTACATGTAACTACATATTCTACTTGGAAAAATTTTTTAACTCTCATAGTTTTCCCACAGTGACATGACAAAGTCAAAATTTGCAAGTTCCGGGAACATGGTAATAACGTAAACCAAGTTTCTTACGCGAATGAAATAATTTATAGTGAAATAAGATATTGTAGGCAAAATTTATATTAAATATTATAAATAATAATTCACAATGACATTCTGTTATGTGTTTCTAAATATTTTAGCGTATTGCCAGTATATATGTATATATATAATTTAAGTGTAAATGATTTCATCATTTAAGTAAAACTGTTATATGTGTTTCTAAATATTTTAACATATTGCCAGTATATATATATATATATATATATATATATATATATATATATATATATATATATGTGTGTGTGTGTGTGTGTATGTGTGTATATATGTATATATATAATTTAAGTGGAAATTATTTCATTTGAGTAAGGCACTTGAGTTTTGTTATTACTATGTTTCCGTAACTTGTGAATTCTGACGTTGGCATGCTGCCATGGAAAAACTGTGAGAGTTAAAACATTTTTACAAGTGAAAATGTAGTCATACATAACGTCTATAAAACGAACACTATGCCGTGTAAATATAAAATTATACATTTTTGCCACGTGAACGCTCGTTTATACAGTTTTTAATTAACTTTGATTCTTTGTCCTGCCGCGTCTCAAATAATACATTTCTAATACTTGCCCCTGGAAAGTACGCTGTTGCGCATTTCACTTCTGGTAAGCAAGGTTGCCTGGCTAAACTTCACCAGGCGTTTCCTACATCTTACCTCTTCTGGCAGTCATTTCGTTCTACAAGCTGTATGGTGAAATCACATTGGCGTAAAAAAGCGACACGACAAAAGCGATGCGACACAAAGAAAGTTCTCGATATTGCGAGCATTTGTTTGGCTGCCGCGTGGCAAATACTAAAATGATATTACATGGCAACCGTTCATTGCGACTACATAATAATCTCTAGTACGACTGCTGCAGATGTTTACAGTAAATGTTTGTTTTTTCGTTAATTTGTAATATATTTTAAATGCCCACTGGCATTCCAAAAGGTGTAAATAAAGGCACTATCACACTTAAAAAAAAAAAAAAAGGCTGTGATGTGCTTTTGATAACAAACGAAAATCTCTCATAAAATAAACAAACCCAGTATACTACCAACTCATCAGTTTTACCAACATTTGGGCACAAAATAAAACATCAACTCGAATAAAAATGCAAATTTTATTCGGAATATGCAGCGCGTCCGTTGTTTGTGTCAAGAAAATCTTGGCGCTGATTGGCAGACATCTTTGGTTTTCATGTTGCGACGATCGTGTTGCGTTTATGTGAGTTTACGGTTAGGTGAACATATTTGACGCTTTAGAGGTCTAGAAGTGCGGAAGCTGTAAAGATGACACTCGTTTTGGAGAGACATTCAGGTGACCGTATCATTTCATAACGTAGTTTTGAAGACAAATGTGTGTTACACGCACCCATACATTTGAATAGTCCTGCTCTAATATTTGTGTAATATTTTATACCTCTAAAAAGATCATAAAAGTAACCATTTTCCCCATCGTGAAAACCAACTGTATAGATACTTGGAGGATCTGAAATGAGTATATACATTTGTACAGTTCTTTGAATGCTATTCCTAAGAAGACGTTACTACACATGTTGGGCAGTTTTCGAATAACCTTCTAACGGCCGAAGCTCCACCCGCCGTTTGACATCCTGCACATAGGGCCACATTAATCCATGTTTGGCGCATACTGGCCTGCAGTGATGCGTGATTTACTACACGTACACATATATACTACGTTATTTTTCTCTTTGGGTACGTAAAAATCGTAGATATAATCTCTTTAACAGTACACTGAGAGAAAGAATTGTTTCATTGTACTAAATATATTTGTTTGAGTGATGTTTGTTTCAGTCAAACAATATTTTGTTGGTAAGACCAAGCTTGGAGTCATCCAAACAAATTTAGTTATTTCCCTCAACCAAATTATTCATTTAAACGCAATTTGTTTGTGCCAAACGTATATTTGGTTACTATAGGACGTCAAATAAATATTTTGTTAAACAAACAACTTGTTACAACTTCTCAACAAAATAATATTGTTAGTTATGAGTGATGTGCTTTGAACCAACAATTTTTTTCGGTGGACTAAATGATTTTGGTTGACTCGCGGAAGATGGCAGTCTGGCGTGCGTGAGCGACAAGATGGCGAACACTGTATACCTCGACGTTCAAAATATAAGTTTGTGCCACAAGTAGGACGTCTAAACTGTTAAATAGCATAATTATAGTATCTTAATTTTAGCTATATTAATTTCAAAGTGGTTAATTTGATCGATCACAAAAGAAAATGCTATAAACTTGAAAACCACCGCAGCTGCACGTCTCGTTCTTTGTGCTGCGGTGCACGGCAATCATTTAGTAATATTATTTGACGTCGTTTACCTTTTCCTAGACGGGAAACAAACATGTTTAAAAATAAAACAGTATAATTGTAATTTAATATTAGACCCAACTTTTCCTATACTAATAACGACCTCAATATCACAGAAGCAGTCGTAGCTCAGTTGTTTAGGTCATGAACAGAATAAAGGAAAGTGATAGGATAATGGATCAAATCCCGGTCCGGGCATACTTTTTTTTTAAGTCTTAAAATTTCAGAAATTATTTAAGTTAGTAAAATATTATTTTTTTAGTTCTTAAAATATTGTATGCGCATTTAACATGTCTAACGAAATATTTTTATGACCAACTAAATATTTGGTACTGCTAACAAAATCCAGCTATTTGCCTCAAACAAATCGAGGGAACAAAATAATTTGGTACGAGCAAACAAATATTTCGTTGCCCCTCTATAAACAAATGATTTGGTTAATTCAAACAAATTTCGTTTGCACCAACAAAATTTTTTTCTCATTGTAACATTTCGATGACAATTTTTAAATTTCCCAAGAGATGGATGAAGCCACGGTTGACGTAACACGTAGGGCACTCGCCTACTAAAAAGGCGACCCGGGTCAGATTCTCTGCGAGGTCGACCAGGATTTTTACATGCGGGAATCGTTCCTGACGATGCTGTTGGGCGGAGGCTTTTTCTGTTTGCTACTTTTTCCCTCCTCCTCCTCATAATTTTGTCGCTGCTCCATTCTCACCTTATACCGTCCCGCATCAGTGCTAAAAACATCGCTTTTAACATATGACCAAGACCGAGCGAGGTGACGGATCACTAATACGTTTGACTCGCATATGGGATGACCCGGGTTCGATCCCCGGCTCCGGCCATCCTGATTTTGTTTTCCGTGGTTCCAGACAAATTCTGGGATGGTTCTCTAACAAAGGCCATGGTCGACTCCTCTCCCAGCTCATATCATTGTATCAAGTTGTGTATCGCCGTCTCTAATGAGCTCGCTGTCGACGAGACGTAAAGTCCACTAACCTCACCTTACCTAATTATGACCAACTTCCTTTTACTCACTTCTGGAAGGGATAATATGGTGAATGGAAAAATTACTAAACTAATGCAATATTCACACATTTTACAGCTCAGAAAAGTTTTTTACGTCATGCTATAGTTAAAAGTTCCATATTTACTAACTTGCACAATAACACGCATTTACATTAAGGGGCTCGCCTCGTTGCCATAAAATCGTGCTGCAGCGTGTTTGACGAATAAGTCATAGATAAACCATATTTGGCTTTTCACTGTTTTATTTATGGTTTTTAACTAACAATTCGGTTTGAATTTTAAACTTAACAAATAACAAAACAAGATATTAATTTATCTATGTTGGAGACTTTAAGAATTTTCGGCGCTCGTGTTCTGTTTTAAAATATCATTTTCCTATATTTTAGAACGAGAAAGACGTGCGAAATTTGCTTCGTTATTATCTGGCAGAAGTTAAAATAATTTGTTTACTTTAACCAAAACATTTGCGGCAGTTAAATTATTTTTTTTAAATTATGAACCAATGCAAAATAGCTTTGCTACAAAGAACAAGTTTGTATATTACACAGTAAAAGAAATAGAAAATGGCTGTCTTTTAAGTGGTTTACCAGTAATCTTCATTGTAAAGTTTGTGGTAGTTGTTTTGAGAAATTACTCTGAGTTTTTCACTACAAGGAAAAAACTAAAGAAAAAATTTAAAGATTTTTCGTGGTAACTCAAAAAATATTATTTTTAAGCTTTCCGTTACTGTAAAACATAGTGTATTTAACGCAAGAGAACCGAGCGAGGTGACGCACAGATAATACGTTGGACTCGCATTCGGGACGATCCAGGTTCGATCCCCGGGTCCGGCAATTCTACTTTCGTCTTTCTATGGTTTTCCTAAATGGCTCAAGGCAAATACTGGGATAGTTCCTTAACAAAGGCCATGGCCGACTCCTCTCCCAGACCCTGTCTTCGCATCATGTTGTGTCAACGTCTCTAATGACCTCGCTGGCGACAAGACGTACGGTCCAATTACCTTACCTTAATTTTACCGGAAGATAAACCACTTTTCATCATTACAAGGAAGAAGTGTTTACTTGTGTAGATTTCACTGAGTAAGACATGAGATATCGCAGGTTTCCGGCATAAACACGCTGTCGTATATACAAATAATTGTTTGACAGCAGGTTGGCTGCTAACACTGATGTATCGCTATTAGCCAGAAACATTCTTCGTGGGGGAAGTCCGCGAAATAGTTGTCCAATAGCAGACAGCAAAGATCGTACGGTATGTTTGTGTTTAAACTGTGGTCAATTTTCTACGCTAAATTTGCATGTTTGTGAGAAGAGATTTTGTTTCTTATATGGTGGTCCTATGCTCGGGGAACTCTCATTTATCCAGCCTCTCTGATTCCGTTGCTGTTTCACTCTCATCTCACGCCTTCCATTTCACAGGCCGGAGAGCGACAAGACTGTCTCGCTTGTTGAGAAACTGGCCTTCCATTCTCGCAGGCCTTCTTCTTATCGTGACTTTGTCTGAAGTCGGGAAAAGAAGCAACAATAAGTAATAACCGTAAACATAGTTAACAAGTCACTGTACTCGCTCTTCTAGAGACATGCCGTTGTTATAATTAAACGTTTATGCTCGATTATTTAACCGATAGCCAACCTGTTAACGTTATAATTAAATATACGTTTTTGTGGGGAAAAAATTTAGAACAACTTGGGTACAATGACATATGTGCTCATCTGGAGCTCTGCTTCTTGGTCAGAGATTAAAAATTTTTATTTTATCTTGCCTTGTGTGATGAACGAAATATACAAAAGTCAAATCAACTCATTTAGTTGTATATGGTACAGAGATTAATGAGCTTCAGAAAAATATTTCCTCAGATACGTCATACAAAGATAATAACGTACAAATAACCGTTATTATGAAAATATTAACAGAATATACACGAATTACCCAAAAGTCCAGTGTGTTTACTATGTGTACTAAGATTGATGAGATTCGTAAATTGTTTCCTCAGATGTTACACTTTATGTTCAAAATAATAATATGGTGGTTATTTTGAAAATGTGTATACCCAATTTATTAAATACATACAAGTTGAGTCACCTAACCAAGATCTTTGGGTTTACCGAGTTTTGATGAAATTCTAAAATACGGTTCCTTTTATATCTAGTGGGATACAAAAATTACTGGAATTTTGAAAATATTAACACTGTAAACAAAATACCCAAAAGTAAAGTCAGGAAACTAAGTACTATATGCGTAACACGTTTGATGATATTCGGTCTACAGGTTCAAAAGTATTAATAAGAACACACACACACACACGATAGACACACAGCCACACTCACATAAAGTTGATTTCATAAGTCTATTTTTTTCCTTAGGAAAGTAAGCTTAAAAATTAAATATATTCCTAGTGTGGTTTTGTGACGTAACGTTGTCATTATCGGATATATTTAAAAACATGCCTTGTTTGTAAGCATACATTGAGAAAACTGTTATGATTTTAGGACTGCAAATTTAATAATATAGGTCACATGATCAATATTTCTCCAATATTTGGGAGAGTCAACAAAAAAAAACCTGCTAGGCAAGTAAGTAATTCATGGAATAATGTTAGCTGCCACATACGTTAATAATAGTGTCTTAGTCAAACATTTCGAATGTTATCACTAATGTTTGGGTGAGAGTAAACGGAGACTTCAGGATTAATTTTATATGATCAGTTTGAAAAAATATAAATATAAATAATATGAATTAGCAAAAAATTTCCATGTACTAATTTAAAACTACATAATTTTTTTTTTTCACAAGGGTAAGTTTATGCATTTTACACTCAGGGCGTCCGTCAGTAAACTTGAAAGATTCTTTGCTGGGTGACTATTATTCAAAGGTAATGAGATAGTATTGGTAACACCAAATAGGTACATAACTAAGGTAATTACAGCTCCTACACGATATTAATTTGGCGCCTGAGCTACAGAATTAAATAATTACTGAGACTGTGCTCGCAGAAATGTAATTCAATTTTAATAAAATTTTTATTTGTTGTGACTAGAGATTTTACCATTGCATACAAATAAGTATTTCATTTACAATTATTTCACTGTTAACCTAGCACTTTTTAAGCCGGCGTGAGTTTCTACCCTATCAGTAAGTATATTTCGACCACAGTTATTATCAATATTGCAGTGCAAGTAATCAACACAGAGCCACTGTGTTGAAAGGCTAACGCGTGAAGCCGAAACTGACATCACATTTGCTTCCTTCACCTTGAACAGTTCCCAAAGTAAAATGAATCAGTATGATCTCTTGTGAGAATGTTGCCTTATATTCCTGGACGACATACAGCTACCAATGGCCTTCTAGTCGTTGTGAGTACCGTATCACTAGTTTTGGTTGTACATCAAGCGTACATCCAGTTACATTGCATCAAGCCAGGGCAATTGTGCGGGTGAATGTTCCCGTTTGGAAGCGCAGCACGTTCGGGCGGGGGACAGTCGCACAGAGGTCCAGGGGCAATTAACTGCACTATAAGAGGCATTAGTAACAGGACACTGGTCGCCTCCAAGCGGACGGTCACGTGCAGGGATTGCACTGCCCCCACAGGGGCAATTCCTCCGTCGCCTATCAGGCATACAGCGTGGACGTAATTCGGGCCAGATATCAGTCCTCCCTACCCTGCGTTTGAAACTCAAGAGTCATCCAGCACGTAGCAGCGACCGCGGAAATGATCCGATGTGGCAGAATGGTAAAATACTGAAACTATTAACAAGTATTCAATAATTACGAACCCAACGGAGTTGGACAAGTTTGTTTACACTGTTAAAAATTTCCGTAAATTCATGGAAATATTTACAGAAAACTACTGTAATTTTACGGAAGTGGCCTCCGTAATATTTTGTTTACGGAAATTTGTCCGTATTGCCAGTTTACGGAAGTTTGACCGTAACTTTCCATAAATTCATGAAAATATGTTTCTACAATTTTAAAGCATATTTTACTGTGTTTCTTAAAAAAAAGTGGTATTAATAAACACTATGAATCCTGGATGTCAAATACAAAAGTTGTCTCTTATAAAGTTGATATCTTACAACTGCATGTAATTCATTTACTCATAAATTGTCATTGTGGTTCAATTGTTAGAGCTTCTGCCTGGATATTATAAGGTTGTGGGTTCGAACCCCAACAACTCCGAAAAATGTTTCAGGTTACTAAATAGTACGTCAAAATCTCGATAACACATAGCTTATAAGAAAATGGAGTACTTCTAGAAAATGGAGTAGAAGTATATTACAGAAATTAAATTTTTTTTTTTTGCGGAAAACGGATTGTCCGTTATTTTACGGAGGGTTCCGTTATCAAGAAAAACTGAGAGCCCGTTACTTTACGAAGATTTCTGGATAATTTTTTGCAAGTACTTTTCCGTAATTTCACGGAAATTTTTTCTAACGGTGTAGTCACGTTACCAGGTTATGTATTAAGAAGCTGTTCCAGTATTTCAGGCTCATTAACGCAACCCACAATAACCGCATATAAATCAAGGCTAATTTTACACTCACTATAGCAATAAGAGTATTACACATATCGACATAATCTCCGGCTTTATCAAAGACACAGCCATTCTTATTTTCGCTGCGTAGTGCATAATCAAGTACGACAAACGGTTACATTATCAACGTGATACAAAAATAATGTTTTGTAAAATTAGAATTCAACCATTGTTTACACTTGACTTCGGTGAACGCAGAGAAATTAAGAACGACAGTCTCTCTTATAAATCGCGAAGATAATGTTGATATGTGTAATATTTTTATTGCTTTTGTGAAAGTAAGATTAGTCTTGATTTATAAAAGGGTTAATGCTGGTTGCCGGCATGCGCCTGAAACACTGGAACAATTTTGTAATGCCTGCAAGTAATTAATAAGATTTTAGGATGGCGTTATTTAAATTTTGCTACGTACTTTACAAATTTGTTAAATATTTTATTACATACAAACACGCTGCTATGTATCTATATGAGTTTCTGTAGCCGGTTGTAGCTTCTCGTCTTAAGGACGTTCAAGTGCGATAAATTCGTACTTATTTCTATGTAATAGTGTTAGTTTTGCTGACGATACTTGTAGGGGCAGTTTTCTCGTAAACAATTTAAGCTCGCATGTTTTTCTCTTAACGGTAAGTCAAAGTCAAAATTTGCGTCTTCTGCTGCCATGCAAACAGTGAAAACCAATTGACTTACGTACGTGAAATAATTCACAGTGAAATAACGTGTCATGACTACGTAGTAAAACAGGAAAAAAAACCTCCCGTGAGCTATTTTCGTATTGAAAATAATTGCTAAATTCACAACTTTTTTTCTGTTCTGCTGTTTAAAAAAATCGAAATGTTACGTCGTAGTTTTTAAAATACTTAATTAAGTAGCTAATGTGATGTAAGATCACAGTGAAATATTTGGCTTAAGTAGGTCAGTTGGTTTACACTAATTGCTTGGCAGCAGAAATTACAAATTTAGGCTTCGACACACCGTTATGAAAAACTACACCAGCTAAAATTGTTTCGCTAGAGGAAACTGTACTCACGAGTATCGTAAAAAACTAACAATACTTCATATAAACATAAAATTATGATTTTATCGCACTTGAACACCATTAAGGACACCGTAGACAGAAATTCTCATCCTTTTTTATATTTATATCAGTCGTTTTTTTTCGTACTTATTCCTAAATTGTGACTACATTTTGATCATAGTTTTGGCATAATGGCTAGTCAAAGTCAATGTTTATATGTCACGGTTTTAAAAACGACAGTAAATACAGCTGACTCACCAAACTGTAATAAGTCACACTGAATATCGATATTGTATGCTACAACGTCTACTACATAAAACCACAAAATACATAATATTTGTACTTCTAAATGTGTTTATTATTTTTATTTTATCGAAATATCTGCACATTTTCAATAGTATGCAGGCTATATATTCGTACAGTTGTGTATATTAGACGTTGTAGCCAACAACATCGTTATTCAGTGCGAGTTATTTCAGTTTAGTGAATAAGTTAGTTTAAGGCCATGCCTGGTAGTTTTGCAGTGATTTCGAAAATATTTTTTTCAAAATGAACTAATACCTCTATCACAAAATCGCTACATTGTTTTGTCACTAATACATCAAAGTTTCTATCTGAATTTTTCCGTTGCATTGAACACAATGGATTTTTAGATTCTTGCACCCAAAGTATCACATATTTTAGCATGAAAATGAGCCAAAATGGCACAAAATATTTTTTTTTACTGGCAAACGACTCATTTTTTTTAAAGCCTACATATAATTGTGCATAGTATGACTTCACACGCTCTCAATTTTTTTCAACCCATTTGGTTGAAAACTTTTTGAGTTTT
>PNEQ01009880.1:13784-25438 GCA_003012365.1 Medauroidea extradentata | reverse complement strand
ATCTTTCTTAAAACCATTTCATGCAAATTTTTTCTTAGACTGTCAATTGTGCAAAAACTATGGTAAATAAATAACTTTATACGTTCTAAATTTAGTCACAATATATGCATAAAAAAGTAAATAATTATCTTTGTCAAATATTATAATAAAGAAAATATGATAATTGCTGTCTACCCTGTCATTAAGGTGGCCGCATAGATGGACTTATTTCGTGCTTTCGCAGCGTAAAGGGGGACAAATGACGCAAATTATTACTTATCCTAGTATCTAAGAGCTAGTCACTGCACTGGTGTGAAAGTCTCCCCGCACGACGGAACGATGTTTTGAGAGGTTCAGTTCCAACACTGTCCGTAGCTCGGTTGCTTGGGTTGGCGGACACATCAGGTAGATAGCTACTGTTTGTAATACCTAGTTACCTAAGCAGATTCGAGTCCAATATAGACAGATAATTAAATAATTAATTTTTAACTGACAAGTATCTCACAGGGCTCGCGATGAACGGGGGGTCAGACCTTTCGCTTCCCACCAGGGCGGTCCAGGTTCGATTCCCGTCGGGGTCGGTCCCCAAATTTTTCGCATATGGGAATCGTACCGAACGATGCCGTTGGTCAGTGGATTTTCTCTGGGATCTCCCGTTTCCCCCGCCCTTTCATTCCGGCGCTGCTCCATACTCATGTCATGTCACCCTCCACCAGTGTTACAGACCTAAATGTTGAACGCTGACCAAAATATCTCACTTGCGAGTATCTCACACAGGATCACCCTTAATGTACATCCGAACACTCAGATATTTTTTTAACAATGTTGCTGTGTTTCTAGTAATTCAAGACTACTTTTTATTGTATATTGTTCTTTTTAAAAACTGGACTTGAAATGGTCTAGTATGTGAGCCAATAAAGGTTGTAACTTTATATTGTTGAACGTAGTATATGTGAACTCCGTGTCTGGTAAGTTTTCATTTGTTTCGAAAGTATGTTTTTTAATAAAATATATTACTGATATCGAATGATCACTATATTGCTTTGTTGCTAGTATACATTTATTTTTGTCCTGTATTTCATGGCATTAAACCAGAATTTTGCAATCTCATTATCACATATATTATAAATAAAAACCTTAATGCAATGAAAATATTTTTTGCAGGTGAATTGTGTATATTTAGGAAAAACTCCTGCATAGCTCTGTGAATTGTATGATTGCACAAAATATAGAATTTTTTTTCAAAGCAGTCGGCACCAATGAAAACCATCTGAGCTTGGTTGTATGTCGTGATTGTTATAACAAAGAGGCAGCGTTAAGTAAAAACTGCTTTCCTATTCAACGTAGTAATCACTATTTTGAAAGAACAAGACTTTTTTACTCAAAGAAACAATTACACATTTTACTTGATATGAAAAGATAGAGCTAATGATAACATTGAAGAAGGTATACTTTAAGAGTTGTTTTTTGTTAGCTCAGAAAAGAAATAAAATATGTATTTGGTTTTATATTAATGTTTTAAATATAGTGTCTTACTACGAATATATACTATTTCCAGCGATGGAAGTGGGCGGATCGTATATTCATAAATTTGAATTTTTTTAACAATAAAATAGTTTATATTTTAATACACTTATTAAATAATGGTACAACGTATAACTGGGAATAAATGAATCCGGCGATGATTCTCGGATCAGTAGTTCTTGAGTACCTAGCTGTATGCTATGTACGTAACAGTGAACACTTAAGAAGAAAAAGTTATCATATTTCTTTAATACCTAAGTTCGCCTTTTTACCTAATGCTAAATATGTAAGTAAAATACATAGCAGTTATTTGTATATATACATACATTACACAACGTATAAAATTAACGTCAGTAGGCAGAGAGAGATAAATATGTATTTTATTATTTTAACTTACAATACGAACTTAAAAAGTGCCAAAATGTTTTGTTGAAGTATAAAACAGCAGTTCAAAGCCGAGTGTAAAAAATATGTTCCTGTGTGATATAACGTCATACATGTTATGCCATATCTTCACATTTAATTTAAACAACCCAATTGCGTTCATCAGGTAATAGCGTGTTTCAGCGCATTCCCATGTTACTGTAAATGTCAAACAATTTGTGGAAATAAATTTGTTGCTTTGCTACAAAATTTTTGGAAATAATAATTTATTATGTTGTATATTTCTGAAATCATAGAATTTAATTCTTGTGATATTTTTCTAAATAAAATATATTCACAGTATGCCTTATGCAAAGTGACACGACGAAGTAAATTTTCCCGTAGAAAAATGTAATTCCTGTTGAGTAATAATTGCTACTTTACAACTAATTATAACACCGTTACATAATAAACGAATTTCATTCGAGAAACAAGTGTGTAGATGAAAATTATGACAGTTAAATAAGAGTTTGTCACAATTCACTTCAGTGTATTAAAGTAACATTTACACATTTACACGGTCAACTTTTAGAGTTTTAAATTGGTGTGCCATGATACATTTTGCCGCAGTCAAATACTATTTCATAAATGATTGATTCCTTTCTTAAGGTAAACCAAGTATGACTAAGTTATTATTTACTGTCGAATAGTTCTGAAAAGAGTAAATACTTATCTTTTAAATATTAAGCTTGAAATACAAATGTACGTATATATTCTTTATCTACTCACAGACATGAATAAACTAGTTTGCTTTTATTTTGTTTACTGATCATACATATGATATATTTACCAACGAAGTGAACAATTTAATTTTAAAAAATTATTATTTTCTAAAATTGTCACATACCATCAAGTCGATCTCACAGAATGTAAACGGGAGACCTAATCTCGTCACTCATTTTTTCACCTGCCAATACAACTTTTCATTTTTCTTAATTATATATAATAGCATGTATTGAAATGAAATGAAACATTAAAATTACCTCTGGCAAGTGCGAAAACCATTCATACGTATGTATACTTTTGGCTTTCATGTTAAACACGCTGGTGAAATAAATGCCTGAACAAAACATATGCTAGTGACTAAACCTTAGGTGCATTTAAATTAACACTTATATAGATTACAAAAATTTGAATTAATGTAAGAGTGACGTATGTTTATCTGAGTACTCATAAACTAGTTAATGTTTCATCAAAAATAAATAGTGTGTAAGTGTGACTACTATTCAGAAGTTATTTCTTCAAATTAGAAATAAATAAACTTATGATTAATAACTCACTCGACTAAATATATATTTTACAACAGAAACAAATAACTTCGTGAAATTCTACTTAATGATGTTTGTGATAACACAACTTGAGAGAAACATGCGAATTTCCAATTGCATTTTTACACGTTTTAAACGTTATTAACTGTTTTTACACTAAAAAATTGTCTCGTTTTATTTCAACCAGGAAAAGGTGCATGTGTATGAATTAACGGCTTTACAATTTGCTCTGAACGAAGCAATTGAGAGAACGTGTATGTAAAACGAGTTCATCAAACACTTGTTTATAGAGCCCGGTAGTTTATATTTACTCAAATTTCTGTTTTTAATTTTTAAACCACCATCCCTGGAAACTTTTATTCCCAACGGTTGTTCGTATGTCCTTTATTTTTATGCATATATGTCCTTGAATAGTTAAATTTTAAATTAATCGTGACTCAAGCATTATTTTCAGCGAAATTTTTATCCGAAAGAAAATTTGACTGCGAGGTTATTATTTAAATTTTGCTCTTCATCACAAAAACAGTTTTAAAATTTAATACATAATTTTGTTAATAAATATTTTGTGCATTTTCACATTAATTTATTAATTTCCAGTATTAACAAAGATCTCCTTCCCTCCCTTTCCCTTCAAAAAGTTATTAGTTTAAATATTTTCAAAATGATACGCGTATGTCAAACCAAATTTGGCCAACATCTGGGTGGGAAAATTTCCCAACTTTGTCACATTTACTTATTTACGATATTTTCCCACTTAGTATTCAGTGAGAGAGCTAAAGAAAAATATGTCAGCACTGAAATTCTAATGCGTGATTATAAAGCGTTATCTCTCGAGTAGTGAAACGCATTAAGCATTCTAATTAAATCGGAAATTCAATAATCTACTTTACCACTAATTAAGTATTCCAATGCGTAGCAATTTACAATTATTGTACAAATAACGGAAATAATCATTTAGAGATACTCGTAAAGCAAAATGTAAAACAAAGAAACATCCTTACAATTGTTTTAGTGGCCGCAAAAAAAAAAAAAAAAAAAAAAGAAGTAATAACTGCTCAAAAATTTTAATGAAAAAGCTGAAGATGCAAAACATGAAGACCCGTTATTTGAGGTCGAAACTATTGTGTTGAGTTCTCAGTTTACTAATTATAACAATATTTTTATTGAAATTACTAACAATTATATATTTTAGATATTTGACACATTAACCCCTTTAAAATTAGTCTGAAATGTTTACTAATGCTTCATCTGATGATACTGAAAAGATGAACACTAAAGCATGAATTTAAAATAAAATTAATAACAGTATGCCATAATTTATAGAAAATATGTTTTGGGATAATTAGATAATTTTAACATTGTGTATTTTACTTAACAGCTATAATTAAATTTAATATTTGGTGTAGAAATTTCCAAACAACTGAAATAAGCGAAAACGTAACTATTCCGACCCTAATTATGATGCTTCTTCTTAATTGAAAAGCGTATCCATTATTTTATTTTCTTGTTACATTAATATGAAAATCAAAAGGGAAGAAATAGAAAAAAAAACTCATGATTTCACAATTATTTTATGAGTTTCTTTAATGCATTAGTTACCCAGGTAATGAATTTAAGCGTATTCTGTCAATTTACCGAAAATAGACTTCTAGCACTATTAATAGTATGAGGTATTCTATTGATAGAATTTTGAATCCGTGACAAACGTAGTGAAGTTGTTTTATCTCATGGTTTTCTTACAATCGATAGTGCGCGTCTGCTAAATGATATGTTCAGACACTTTCCAATATTGCTACAACCACTTCAGTTTGTAGAAGAGTAATATGTACGGCGGGATCCAGCTCGTTAATTACGCAAGCGGACCTCGGGGGGAGGAAGCGATGTAACACGTGAGTAGGCAGCTTGGCTGCGCTGGGACTTAGCCACGGGAATTCCACCGACCCCCGACTACTTCCAACGCGCCGTAAGCGTTTCTCTGGGTGGGGCGACCACTGAATGTGGGACGGTTGTAGTTTCATGGGGCCGGCGTCCCCTTGCGGCGTTCTCTGCCTGGTTTAACTAGGAATGCGAGTAACTCTCTCGCTCACTAGGGGACAGATAAGAGTACACGACGCTGGGGATGTACGCTGCTGCCTGGGTCTGCCAGTATTTATTACCCCACATACACGAACTATTATTATTTGTGAATTTTTGCGCAACCCGTACTAGTGACAAAGCTGTGAGTTACCGATTTTTTTTTCTATAACCTACAAAAAGTGCGGGAAAATGTTTTGTACTCGTTCCCTGCTAATGTGTTTTAATGCATACTCTTTGAAATATTTACAATCTCGATGTGTCCCTGAGCATAAAAGTTGTGGAGATGAATCTTTGATACTTAAAAGCAAAATACACTTAATATCTTCTATCATGTTTATTATAATAGGTAATGGTTATTTCGAACATGCCTGAATTTACTGGCAATCTATTTTAAGCTTATTATACAGTCTACGTAAGAACTATAGACAATTAGAAATTTTAATGACGCCATGATCAAACCCGAAAGTAATAATTGAAATTTCCTAGTACAAACAAAACAATAAGATAGGACAGTAGTATTAACAGTTTTCTGCCAACTTAGAAAATTTTTAAATGACGCCATAATGAAACCTTAAAGTAATAATTGAAATTTCCATGTCCAAACAAAAAATTTAGATAGGACAATCGTATTAACCGTTTTCTGCCATGTTAGTTAGAAAATAGTATACGTGGTTGAAAGTTTCCTTACTGTATACGACGTCAAATTTTGTTAATTTTATTACACCACAAGAAATGACGCTACTTAATGAGTCACTCTTCCTAACTATTTGCACGTTTAACTGACGGAAACTTTAATATATGGCCTACATTTTTTTAGTTATTAAAAGCCTAGATATTTATGTAGATTTCATTGCGCAATTTTTTAACTGTCAGATTTCCCCATGATATACCAAACAATTTTTTTTGTACTCCAGCAAGACAATCGTTAAGTTTAAAAAATTTTTTAGTTGGAAGACAACTAAGTTGGCAGCATTGTGCTACAGTTCTCGTTTGGAACCGACTCTTTCATGCCAGTAATCCCTAAGACTCTGTTCTTGTCTGCAGTCTATACGTCTCGTGTTATCGCGTGGGGAACGGACATGCGAAGTCATCTTTCACGTACTAGGAGACTTAGGGTTAGCAGGGGACATGACAAAGCCCACCCTTTAAGTTCCCGACAAATGTGGGATGAGATAATAAAAGGTAAATCTAATGAAATGGGCAGTTCATTACGTTTTACTGTTCTTTAAAACAAGAATGCCTTCACACTTCACCAAGTATACCAATATATAACTTATTATGCTTAAAACTGTAGAGCGTCAATTATTAAGTATTAAAATATTGGTTAAATTTACACAGTGTGAAAGCGTACATATTCAGATGTTTGACACTTTGCCAATGAGCTACCAGAACAAAAACGTTTCATGCTTATAAAGATACCTGTATTACTTTTAATTGCGCAAATTTCCAATTAAAAAATTAACTACTTTCGTAATAAAGTAATCCACACTTATTAAAACTATTAGTGTTCAAGGACACAACTTACAAACTGAAAAACACTGCTCAGAAAGATAATTAACAGAAATAGCTAGAAGGAAGTATAAAAAAATTATTAATTATCGGAGGAAGAACCTTTAGTAAATTTAAGACACACTTAGAATATTCCGGAATAAGTAATCTTGTCTCATATTACAGTTAGTTTATTTTTAAAATTGTATTTTGTCTTACTTGTTTTCTCTTAAGGATATTTTTTGGTTTCGTGTTCCAGAAAAAGTAAATGTGTGGTGTTTTATTTTACAATACAAAAACTGTATAACAGCATTGTAATTGTAACCCCCGAAGCAAACAGACGGGTATTATATTTTATATCTGTGTGTCTGTCTGTGGCATCGTAACTCCTAAACGGATGAACCGATTTTGCAATTTTTTTTATTTATTTGAAATGTGACTTGATCGAGAGAGTTCTTAGCTCTGATTCAAGAAAATCTGTTCAGCCGTTTGAAGATCGTCAGCTCTTTTCTAGTTGTTGAAGGGATGTGAGCAACTTCTACTGATCGATTCGCAATGTAGTATCCTGTGCCTTCAATGACACTGCAATAATACGGTTACCTTGACCTGATGCTGCAGCATCATCATCTGGAATATGCAGGATTCCCAACACCTCATCAGTTCACAGTCGGGGGAGTTTAAGTTTTACTTGTCATCTACTGTCTCATTAGGTTCATGTTATTTTGAACGCGAAAAAAAAAAACTACAACTAAAAAAATACGCAAAGAATCAGTAGCGTCATTTCCGGTTTCTCTTGAGGGGGGTAGGGCATGATATTATTTTCGGCGGCGTTGACCATGTTGCATCTTTTTAATATTTAAGCATGCATAAATTAGATACTTTAATAATAAGACTTCAGTTAGCATTTCTTCAATGACAAAATACAAAAATATATTTTACACACTTAAAATTCTAAATCCAGAGGTGGGGGGGGGGGGCATTTGCCCCTCTCCCTGACGTCCTTAAATGACGCCCCTGAAAATAATATCTCAAGAGGGGTAAATGTTTGACTGTGCAGTTCCACGCAAAGTCCTGATGGAGAACTTGGAATCGGAGCTGGACGAGGACGAGCTGGTGGCAGCTGCGACGGACGACAACGAAGACGACTTCGACTACGACAAGGGCGAGTTCTTCAGGGAGTCGGCGTTCATCTCGCCGTCGCCGAACCAGGACAAGGGCCGCGACAGAGCCGAGCTGGACGGTCCCCGCGGCGAGGCGGCCGGCGAGGGAGCCGTCGACAAGGGCGGGCACGACCGTGCGCCCTCAGGTAATTATCCTTCTATGTGTACCATAACGAGGACTGCGTGCGATAATTATCCCTACACGTTAAAAGATATTGGACCTGACGCATGAAACGTGCTGTGATATGGAAAATATTTTTTCTTGTTTAACTTTAAAAAATATTTCCTATGTTTTTATCTACAAAAATAAAACACACTTCAAACTGTGTCCCTATGATTTCAAAAATGCAGTCCGATAATTAAACCATGATTTACAAACTTCTCAAAAACGCTAAAGAGAACTTTTTCATGTTGCTAAAGCTGAGAAAATATCAACCGTAATCGTAAAACAAAATCATAGAAACCTGCATTGGACTTTACCACATACTTTCCACAAATAAAATGACAGGGTCATCGCTTAAAGTCCCATTGAAAAACGGTTTCTACGAAAATACTGCACGCCTGTTTAGTACTTCGCGCCTAGAGGCGATGAGGTGTTTGACGGACGTGTTATATTCGACTTATCGCCTTCCCCGTGTCCGTGCCTCGAACATATAAAAAAAAAAAAGGCTAGCGTTCACTAACTCTTGAAAGTGTATGGCAAATAAATAAACGCTGAAAACATAAATTGATTTATACGCTTTTTTTCACAGTAAATATGGATAAAAAAACTGAATTACAATCCTAGATAACAGTATTTGCCAATTTTTGTGAGTAAATATTGATCCAGAATTACTAATTCGTGACTCGTGACCTCTTGCGCCGCAGTTAAATGTACGACGTTCCGGCGTCAGAGATCGTGCCTCAGAAGTTCGTAACACTGGAAACAATTTTGTTTATAACGTTGGCTAAAACTATTGTCTAGGATTGCTATTGTTTAACTCTCGCAAATTGGCTTCAAGAAACATACAGTTATCGATTAATGCTTTTAGCGTTGAATTATGTACCACGCCCTCTTAAGTGTGGATCAGTGCCTGCCATCTTAGAATTCTTTAAGAGTGAGAGGTAGTCGCCATTTTGAATTTTCGTATTTTGTGTCATAACTTTTATTCTGGGTAAATTTATGCATTTTTAACCGGACCACAGAATATAATACATATTAAGGGCAGGCTGAATAGGCTGCCATGCTATATAACGACACAGATTTCAATGTTAAATAGAAATCTCTGCCAATTCTGAAGGTAAGGTTTTGAAACGAAGACCATATTGCGGATTTTGAATAGTTTTATGTCGCTACGTAATGTAATTGGTAATTTGACAGTTAAAAATTCAATTTTTTGTGAGTTTAAATCTACAAACCACACAATTTCAAGGCTATCTATTTTGTGGTGTTGAAATAAACGTGGCGATCTGCATTGTGGCCAGACGATAAAAAAAGTCTGGGACGGCACTAGGATATCTCTAATAGGAAAGGCGTGAGAGCTATTATTGTTTTCATGCCATTGCTGGACGCACGGGGTGGAGCGAGCGCGGTACGAAGGCTTGACGAGAGGAAAGGGGAGGCGTTGACAGTTGCGCGCGGTTGCCAATTTGGGCAGTCTGTAAGCACGGCCGGGCGTGTGGCTGAGGGAGATACTTCTGAACTACACGCGTATTCCTATACTACTTACACCACACCTAGGAGTTTCTGTCGCGACGTTCAGGGGCGTCGCCAGTCTCAGTAAGGTGCTCATTCATGTGCATAACTTAAGGGCGCGGTCTACCGCAATTTTCATCACCATTTTTTTTAATTTTTTATTTGTACCAGATATTTTTTTCTTATTTTGGTCACAAAACGTGACTAAATTTGGCTCTTACTTAAATTTTTTATCTCCCATAGTTTTCACGTAATGACTTGTTAAAGTCATATTTTGCATGTTTCCGTTTTAACGACTACACTTAAACCAACTGATATACCGAACTCAAAATAATCACAGTCGATAAAGATATTGCAGGCTACGATGACATGCTCATAAAATTAAAGAATAAAAATTATTTGAATTAAAAAAAAAATGCCGAAACTGAAAATAAAAATTTTTAAAATTCTATATATTTTTTAAAAACACAAATAATTTTTATTTTTTAATTTTATGAGCATGTCATTGTAGCCTGCAATGTCTTTATCGACTGTAATTTTTTTTTAGTTTGGTATATCAGTTGGTTTTAGTGTAGTCGTTAAAACGGAAACATGAAAAATATGACTTTAGCAAGCAATTACGCGAAAACTATGAGAGAGAAAAAAATTCATAATAGCCAAATTTAGTCACATGTTGTGTCTAAAGAAGAAAAAATATATATGGTACAAATAAAAAATAAAATAATGATGAAGAAAATTGCGGTATATCGCGCCCTTAACTGAAATTATATAATCAATCCCAGATGATTCAGCACTTTTTTTTTGCATTTGTAAAGGCAGAAGGCAAATTAAAAGAATACAAATCGCAAGGATTTTTACGGATTTGATTGCATAGCACGTAAAAGATGACAAATTTAGGCAGCTAGGTGTTTATATGTTGGAGAACCGCTGCCCCAAATAAGACCATCTGTTTTAGTTCTTGTGTATGTTATAACTACGTGAGTGCGGCTTGCTGCATATTATCAGTAATTCAGCTACTGTATATAAATCGTTTTCACATAGTGTGTGGAGACTACTTTAATATATTTCTCCAAAAATATTTTTAAAAAATCTTGTTCAGTATATGAGTGTTGTTCTGGATCCAGTTAGTAAAGCAAAGCATATGATGGTCAAAGCAGTATCAATGCCTGTGAGAGCCCTGAAAGATGTCACAGATGAGGCCGTTGGTAGCGCGTCATGAGTCTAAATAGATGGAACGAACGATCCAGATATCCTTACCATACGAACATGGTGTTTTATCTAGCACGGCCACTGAGGACAAATAACAGTGGCAACAGGAACGATCTGAGTGGAACCGAGCAATGAAATAAGACATGTAAGTGTCAAGAAGTCTGTTTTATCTGATTACGGTAGGGATCGGTGTTGACAGATAAGGACTCAGATATGACGTGCTCACGCTGTGGATCAGTTGAAACGTCCCGGTCAACAATCTCCCGAATGTTCACCATGATGTATCACAGCATATGAATCTGTGTGTTCGATAGAAATAGATACAGCGCGGTGAGTTTTGAAGATTGTATATTGAAACAAAAACCGAATTGCGTATATGGAATAGTATTATAGCAATACATAATACTAACGAAACTCTTCAAACAGTAGTGCCCCTTATGTAAGGTTAAATTAAAAAAGTCGCTATTTTCTGGCTATGCATTATATGGTGTTAAAATAAACTTTGCGAACTAAATTTGTGACCAGACGGTAAAAAACTCCGTGAAAGCACTAGGTTATCACATATAATAAAGGCGTAAAGTCTGTCCTTGTTTTCATAACACTGCTGAAGGTACTGGGTTCTTATATCGACGATTAATTGACAACACATTTCAATACTTTTCACCCCATTTCACCTCCTTAGGCGGCGAATTTCAAAAATTCATGAAATAGCTTTTCGGGTATTTTAGTAAGAATCAATCTTAAACAAAAATCACGTCGCTGTATAAAATTCAATGGTATATATATATATATATATATATATATATATATATATATATATATATATATATATATATATATATATATATATAT
>PNEQ01009880.1:0-13684 GCA_003012365.1 Medauroidea extradentata | reverse complement strand
ATCTCGATTGGTTCGATAGATATGGAGGAATAATCGGAAACACATTTCACATATTTTCACCCCCTTAATTAAAGAATTTCTAAACGTCTTGGAGTCATGTCGTAGACATATGTATACGTAACCAATTAAAGTAAAAATCACGACGATAGCCAATTGTGTTTGAAAGATGACGACGATTCATAAAAAACACATTTTGCCCCTTTTTACTGCTTAGGGATTTAAATTCAAAAAATCCTAAAACTTCTATTTCGGTATTTACGTAAGCAACATTTTGAAGTGAATACCAACTCTCTATCCCGAATGATCCGATAAATATTGGTAGTTAATCGGAAAAACATTTAAGGTCTTTTCACACCCTTAAATGTTGAATTTCACAAATCCTGAAATTGGTTTTGTAAACACAAATATGCTTAGTTGTTATGAATAAAAAAATTTGCTTGTTTTCGATAGTTAGAATAGTTAGTATTTTACATCGTATATTTTATTTCTATAACAGGTTGACTATTCTAGTAAAATTGCGTCGCTTCAGAAATACTTGGCATCTTATTTTAAGAGGTTCACGCTATATTTGTGTATGTTTGGCCAGTGGTAAGCTTTTTCTCTCTTTGTTACAACAAAGCCGATGCCTTGCAGATGAACTTAGTCTGCTCTATTTTCATATGTAGCAGAGCGATTTTATTATTTTCTTTTTTGTTTACGAGTGAAGGTGACGCGTTTACCGTTTAAAAGTAAATAAATGCCGAATATACAATGGAAAAGTTATTTCAACTTATAATGCTTAATTTTTTTCAGTAAAAAAGTACGTAGATTGTTTTTCGTCCTTGTTTATGCGTCTGCATAGTATAATAAACAAACAATAGTTATTCCCGTTCAAGTGATACGGTGTATTAAAATAATCACTGAATATAATTTATAAGACTCAAAACACACTGGACATTCGGCACCTACACAAATACATATCGCAGTTTTTCATAATTTGAAATCTGCAGGTGTAATATAGTTGACCTATTATGTATTCCCTTTTGGTTCTATTTAAACTGAGATTGAAAGTTATGATTTTATACGTATATATTTCAAAAAATAATATTAATTACTAACTGTAATATTGCTACAATATTTTGGTGAAACCTGGCCCTGTCATAATGCTTCATTTATCCCTGTACTAGGAACGGCCATGCGTGTCGCGTAGCCAGGTGTCACAGTCACCGCCGCGGCAACACTGCGCTCCACAATCGCTCGTTGACTGATACTCCTTATCGCCCGCTGGCTCCTGTCTCCGGACTTGTCATAATCTGCACTCGTACACTGCCTGGTGGCTATGAATCACAACCGTGACATCAAGCTACCTCTTAACAGAATTTTAGACATCATAAATATTTGTTTGCCGTTACTGGTTTTACAGATATAATTGTAGTCAGAAAATTCTTACAACTTTCTTAACTGCAATTCGATAACAAGCTGAATTATTGTGGACATACGCCATTACAATATTGTGTTGTCCCAGAAATCTTAGAAAGAGACTAAGAAAGACAACAACTAAATACGAAAGAAGAGAAAACAAGCCGAATTGGCTATAGTCAACACATCCATAAACCAAAACAGCAGAACATGAAAGATCCCATAAGGAATTAGTCAACAACAAATATAGGACAAAAATAATAATAATAATAATAAACAACCAAAAATAAAAGTCGAAGAACAAAACAAACTAATATGTAAAACTCAAGACATCACAAGTAAGACAGAACCGACAATACAGGAACGAGACAATAATGGAAACAAGACAGGATAACAACGACGACGTCACAGACAACACACAAAGATGAAGACACAAAAGAACACAGTGGATTTCTAAAGGCCGACTTTTCACGGTGTTTCGGCAGCTGACATTTGCTGTGTAATATTTCGGGGAATGGAATTGGGGGGCACCAGAGAGCCAAAAAACTCCGTACTAAAACAAAAATCGTGAAAAATTATGTTTCTGTCTTCAAATTCATTAAGCTATGGTAGTTTAGTGCCATTCAAAAATGTATATCCAACAGCCAATTACTACCTCACCAAGCCAACCACGTAGTATACCACTAGATATCTGGTCACCGCGACAAAACGCAAGCTTATGAATGAAGTTCATTGTTACTGTCAATAAATGTTAAATACCTACAAACACAGAAATCATACACGTTCACAAGGTACTACAGTCGAGAGCTAGAGATCCCTTACATCTAGGTTTTCCGCAAGTGTTTCAGGAAGTATTAAGATGTTGCTGATTTGCTTATAGTTACCTTAGGAAACAGCTAATATGGTGCCAGCCATATACGTGTGTTGTACGTCACTGCGTAAGTAGTTTTCATATTACAATACCTCGACGACGGTAACTGTAGATCCTTCCTACAGTCCTGATAGACCTCCCAGGTTCTCGTCGAAGGTGTCACCACTGAGGACCTTTTCATACATCACTTTTAACAACACGTCTGTACTGTTTCACATCCATATTTACTCTCTCTCGCTCGCTCTCTCTCTCTCTTTCCCTCAAAGTTACAAGACCAATGTTTGTTTGCAACGAGCAAATAATTGTTCCCGTTTCCATGGAATAAGTTGAATTTTTCTCCATTTTCAGTTCAGCCAACTCACTCGCAAGAAATACTCAACTAATTGTCCACCATTATTTAAGTATTATTTAAAGTTAATTAAAGCAAATAAACATACATTATGCCCTTACACGGAATCAAACACAACGTTACAACAATTATACTACACGTAGAATGAAATGTGAGTACGGAGTCCAAATTATGTTTGACATCAATGTGAAATTCATTAATTGTTAATGATTAAAACACATTAGGTAAACTTTCTGTAACTGGACAAGTACCCCTACATAATGAAAGGTTACAGTGTACTACTGAAAATATACACGTATTTAGTTAAGAGTGCTCTGCTCCGAAAAATTCGTACTTTTATACTGTACCAAACACTGTCTAACTCTTACACATTACATTAACAGTAATTTTAAACAAAAATATTTTTGGTTCAATAGTTTTCGTTCAAGCGCATGCCAAGTAGCGAATTAGTCATTTTCGCTACTTACCCCATGTAAAATATATTCAAATTATACTAATGAAATAAATGTTGATTGAAACTTTTTGTATTAAAGTACAGGATGGCGCATTTGCTACGTAAAGTAAAAGTTATTTATTACAAATACAGGCTCTCAAATATATACAAATTTAGATACATTCAAGGCGATTTATTTTAATACAAACACTTTTTATTTAAAATTACAATGGTGTCATTCTGCAGCTTAATGCATTTTCTTTCAGTCAAAATTACGTACGTTTGAATGGAAAATTGTCCAATCGCTACTTCGACATGCGCTTGTAGGAAAATTATGGAACTGAAAAATATTTTATTTCTGGGGAATTACTATAAATGTAGTCTGCAAGAGTTGGGCAGTGGTTGACACAATTATGAAATGAAGAATTTTTCGGTGCAGAGCACCCGTAAGGATGAGTTTAATCTACGTTGTTCAAAAGTTCGCTTAGAAGAAAGCAAGCATTATTGAAACTGTTCTAGTTTTGCGATACTTTGTGGCAAAAAATATTAAAAATAAAACATTCTACGTTTCCCGATACTGCTTTTATTGGTTTATCTTTCTAAACATACGTTAGGAGTTCAGGAACAACATGTAAAGAAACTTCTGAAAACTTTATATCAATAAATCTGTAAAACTCAGTGATCTATTGGTGGTGAACAAAAAGTTTCATCTTCTGTGGCCCATTTTCTGGTACAATATCCTCGTGTGACAGAAAAAAAACTTTCTTCAAAGAACTTGTGAAGTTGAGCTACAGTTTACAAGTAAAATAAATTTGCTGGAAAAATCTGACTTGCATTTCATGCTACGTAGCTATATTTTCCTGTTAAACTTTGATTATCTTTGAAGTAAGGGACTATCTTTACTACAACTGAAAAGTAAAAAAAAATATCGTATTTCTTTGTACTACTATCTTCAATTATTAAAAGGAATGTCACTGCAAGGTTATGTTGCTAAGCAGTTGATAACTTGTATAAAAACAAAAAAAAAATAATATTAAGTATATAACAATCAATAATATAATTTGGTGCCAGAATAAGCTGTTGTCAACAATTATAGGATTATAAAATAGATATGATGCTAAAAAAAAAATTAATTAAATTTTTCCGAGTTAAAAAAAATAATAAGTTGAATCCGTTCTCCAAAGTTCTCTGACAGTGGTTACACGTGTTTGCAGTTGGAATACTTTAATTATGTATACAGTTGGGGTGTAATTATTTTTACTGCGTTTTTACTTATATTTCGCTGACATAGAACCCTGACTGCAGTTTTGAAATAGAGTTTACGCTGGTTTCGTCAATTATATTAATTTTGGACTAAAATAGTTAATATTCGTAATGGTGTTTATTGTACATTTCTATTAGGTTTAGTGCCTGCTGGTCTTAGGCGTAAGTGTAGCTTGCAAATGTAGTTAAATCTAAATTCATCCGAACTGGCGTTCAGGCTTTCTGTTGGCGACTTCCCCCAATGTGATTTGTGAAGAGCATTACAAATTTGTTTTTCGGTACACTAGTATGAACTTCACTCGCGCAGAGATTTTTGGATAGTAAAATTATTTTCAAATCAAATCGCGAGTATTTTTTAAATTCGGTTGTTCGAGAGGCCTAGATATTATGACAATAAAAATGGTAAATATTACAGTTTTCCATTTTTGTAGAATTTGTGGTTTCAAGCCCTTTTAAAAAAAACTTTTTTTTTAATTTTTTACTCTAAAGTAAATAATACTACCGCATAGCACAATATAAATACACGCCTGCTGATCAAATATATAGGCTACTCAGCAAGATGGTCTTTAAAAATGCTTACTTTATTTCGAATTATATATATATATATATATATATATATATATATATATATATATATATATACACACATATAAAGAGATATATACAGAGAGAGAGATAGAGAGTTAACTCAAGCGGGTTACTTGCAGTAACCGTCTGTTGTTGGTCGCAGGAGCGCTGGAGAACGTGCACATGTACGTCGCCATGTCTGTGGCGGCGGCGCTGCTGCTGCTGACGGGGCTACTGCTGGGACGGCTTCTCGCACAGAGGCGCAACAACGGCGCTCCGCACCCAGACGCCGCCGCCTCCTCAGCCGCCGGCACCGGGCCGCCCCCGGACCAGACGCTGCCGCACCTGGCCGTCTCCGAGACGACAGCGCTGGACCTGGCGGGCTGCGGCGACGCGGCGGTGTTGTTCGGCCCCAAGGCAGCGGCGGCTCTGCAGCGCTGGCAGCAGACGGACGTGGACGCCGTGGTGGTGGCGCCGCCCCTGGTGCTGGACCGCGGCGACGGCGGCGCCCAGTTCTTCGGCAGGTGACCGGCGCCGCGCGACGAGCCGCCCGCCTACCCCGGGGACGTCACAGCCAGCGTCAGAGACTACTGCTTCTAGGACCCTATCCCTATTGACCCCAACCCTTCCCAATCCAGAGACACTTAACAACCACGATCTCAGCAACACTCGTCTCCCCAGTTAATTCTTTACAATTCTTTTGCGGCGTTAAATTTGGATTGTAAATATGCACCGCACATTAATGAGTAAGTTCGGATTACTGTTTGGACATTTTTTCGAATAAAAATTTATAACGAGATGTTTCCACATTTTATAATGTCTACTTCCAAATGTGCACCTCAAATAAATGTACCATACTGTAATCTAAAGGTGTTAGATATTATTGAAAAACATTTTTAGGGAAATAATTTAAAACCAAAATTAAATGAAAATTTGAAACATTTTGATGTGTACCTCATAAGCTATTTACGCTTTCTGGGTTTTTGTTATTAGTGAAACGCTAAAAATATGTTAATAAATGTTCCAGGCGAAAATTTTACGGAAGTTATCTGCAGGTCGAAAAGTAATTGATACAAATGAAAGGCGCAACTTTTTTTTACTGAAGTGGCCTAACTCCAATAGTTGGTAGTCATTCTGTTACCATCGTTGTTTAATACAAGGCAATATTGTCCTGCAGCTTTTGTTTGGCTCTTCAGACGCGCATTACGATGTATATTTTCACTGTGAATTTGTGAATTAATAGCTGGCTGTAAAATGCTACAAAATTGCTAATAAAATTTTAGTGCCAGTAGCAAGACCACTTATTTTTAACCAACATCTAATTTAGTAAATTTTGAGCATTGATTTGATTATAAAGGGCTTACTACACTTTTTATATAAAGTCCGGCAATAAAAACACCTAGAGTGTGATACATTTTCCTTGTATAATTGTAATATATATATACATGTATGTATACATATATATATATACATATCAACACATATGTAGTTAATTACAAGTGTATTGTATGCCCTGATTTATAAAACAGATAGTTAAACAAGAAACTTTTTTTTATATTTGTCTTCCTTTGAGCTTTAAAATAAGTGTATACATTTTTAACTTTGCAATAATTAAACAATTTAATATGTCAATTACATAGAAAAAAAATTGTGAAACGTTAATGAACTGAAGGTTAACCTTATATGTATATTCTCAACTTTACATGAAAAACTGAATTATTGGTCTATACCGACACGTTTCATTTCGCACGAAAAACGTTCTTCGAAGAACTCAGTTAAATTACAAAGTTGCTTACTGCCCTTGCCTGATTATTTGAAAATGGTAAACTACTGAAACTATGACTTTAAATACTTTGTTGAAAAACAACACCTTACTATCGCAGAAGATTTAATATTTTTAAGTTTAGAATGGTTTCAAGTAATGTTGAATGTGTAAACTAGAATTCAAGCGAAATATTTCACAGCTTAGAAGCATACGAATTTAACCGAATTTTGAAGAGCAAGGGCATTAGACACCCGACTCAGTACTTCACATTATCCGTACTTACGTGCTCTGAGATCGTGGTCTGGTCTGATGACAGTGATATTCCCACCAGCTCACCTTTTCCGCGCGCGCGCTGAAAACAAACTTAGACTTCCTTGGCCGCTGTTCTGTGTCGCCGCTAACGACAGTGCTTATATCATCCTGTACTGGTACTGTGTGTGTTGCAGACATAATTCCAAAAGTCATTGCACCGAAAAAAGGATATTCCCCGCCGGCTAAAAGTGCTATTTCTCAAAATAGGTGTTGGATGGGGCGTGTAAAAATGAAAGGGACTGAAACAGCAAATTTTTGTTAAAGTAAACTATTTCGTTGATTAAAATTAAGGTAGTGCTAATGAGTGAAAATGACAAGAAAATCTTACAGTTTGTTTTGTGTAGATTCATTTTTTTGATGTGGTTTCCATGTGGTGTTTGAGGCCGGGGCAGATACTCTGCCATGAATAGAAGAAATGTTTGGTTTTGAAAAAATGTGAGTGTTTGATATTGACGTTACAGAAACATGAACAAGAGCATCTTTATGACCTTTAGGTACAACTTAACTTTAAGTCCATGAACTTTTATTGAGGGTTATAGGAATCTCGTCTTTGTTGTTGAATGTTACGGCACGTTTAATTTGAAAAAATAAAGAGACTGTAAAATTGTTCGCTTTTGTAAATTTATCTTGTGTTTAAGGAAGCTGTCTGTTTTGCAAATATCTGCATGGATTACGTAAGGATAGAATTCAAACCTAACACCCGTATCACTTCTTCATCTGCTAGCCCTGTTAATGTATGATGGAGAAAATGTTACGGAATACTGTTCTGTGAGGTTATCATAATTTTGTTTTAATTTGGTTCCCTTGAAGAAGACTACACGTTTCTTAAGAAAAACAGCACTCTTCAATTTAAAGAGGTTTTTCTCGTTATTAGTTTTGTAATATTGCAGTTTCTTGTAGTTGTTTCCATAATAATTTGTAATGTCTGCCTAACAAACAGCTGCCTCATCTTATAATGTTGTCATTACAGTGTTTATACGAAGTGTTATGGCTGAAGAGTACGAATTTATTCGAAAGTGATAGCAACGTTGTAACTTATGTACGATTTTACATACTAGACTTAAGTTCTTAAATGTTGCGTGGATACATAATGCAGTTAAGAATTTATTTCAAAGGGGATTTTAAAAAAATCTCAAGCAAGACATTGTACTAAATCAAGGGCAATTTAGATTAGCGGATATTAAGTAAAGTACTTACGGATGTTTTAGAGTGGGTCTTGATACATAATTTTGCTGAGTATGTTTGTTAAAATGGGTGATAACATATCGTTTCTGTGATTTCTTGTTTTAGTTCTGTACGTTACCAACGTTTCAGCAGAATTTTACACTGTCTATTTTCTCTCAACTTCGACAATTGCCAATATATGCAACACTAAAAAAAAATTAAATTATGGTTGTATTACATTTATTAACCTGAAAATGTACCCAACTGCCACATTCATTTTTTTATTAAAGTCTAATTTGTTCATGATGTCTTCGAAATTTATTATTATATTAAAATTATAATACATATTTTCTTCGATTAACGGAATTGTTATCTTCCCTTGTAAAAATAATTTAGTCAGGCTTTGTCATTCTCCACAGTTAACCAATGAAAACTTTACATGTTTTAAAATATCTATACATTTTTATGAATAAATCTATAGGGCGTTATCAACGCTTTCGAATCAATAACTTTTGTTACTATCCTTGCTGTGTTCATTATTTGTATTTGGTGGTCAGGGATAAAGTGAGCACCTTTCAAACCCTATTTAATAAGTTATAGTTTCCTGCTATATTGAAATATAAGCAAAGTAACCTTAGTAACATTCAGGGTGTATATATATAGACTTTATTCATAATTTTACATCGTTTTAAAAGTGTTTTAAAAGTGCTCGCTTTACCGAGAACCACATATTTTTTTTCTGAGTTTTTATTGTGTACAAACAAAATTATTTGAGATTAGTTTCTCGCAACACATAATTTGTTAACTACGGAAGGAAGAGTTACCGCATTTATAGGATTCTGACCTAAAGAAAGAACAGTCGCTTTTCTTAGTGGTTCATTTTCTTAACGTGTGTAAATTACTGAAAATATTTCAACTCTAACTGTGCTGAGGACATACATAAGGGTTCTTATAAAAAGTGTAAATGGTTTATAAGTAAACTGTTGTTAAAACATCTGAGGATTAAATGTCGAAGTGTTCTGTACCTAAATGCATTCAGTGTTTTATTTATCCATACTTCAAAATAGTTCAATCTGATGTTATGAAAGAGCACCACACCAACTATTGACTGGAATTAGATACGTATTCAAGTTGTTACACAGAGGACATTTTAGTAAGAAAACTTTATAAAGTACTTGGATAACATACAAGATGAAAATGTGTAAATAATTTAAATGAGTTACTTTGTTGTGCATGACGGTGTATCACTAATGTTTAAAAACAATTTAACAGAACGTAATACTATTACAACACGCACTGTAAATTGTTACTGTGGCCAGAAACTGACAAATTAATTACTTAATAATTAACAAAAGGTTTACTCTTTCCACAGACCGAAAAAACGTTTTCTTAAGAATGGAAAAAATCTCTTCTAAACCGTTTAGGTGTACAGAAAATAAACATTTTAATAACATTTGTCTTCGATATTACGCATAATTTCATATGGTGCTCTTACGGCAAAGGTTTTTCCTGTGTAGCATGGCATATAACTTTTTTAGCTCAAAGTTTATGTTCGAATTATGTGACTAACATTAATGTAGTGACTCCTTGCTATGTACTGTAATTGCAACATAATATATAGCTACCATTAGGTAAACAAAAATTTACTTAGTGATAAAGTTAATTTTAGCAGTTCAAGTTTTAATACTTTACTTCGTCGCAATATAGGTATACTTGAAAATAAAAGTATTTTTAGACCGCATTTAGGATTTTACGAAATTGGCCATTCATTGACAAAATAATTCTACTTTTGGCATAAGTACATAGTAATGTGCATACTTATGTTGATGCAACTTTAACAAGAGTTTTCAAGTGTATTATACTCTATACATTCTAAGGTTGCAGCTATTCAGCCAAGTGAATGTCAATAACATTTTTGCACAGCCTAAATTTCATTTGAAGTATTGAAAATGCAAGGTAACTATGCTACGGCACAATCACTATGTGAGGAATCAAGACATAATTCAGTTGATTTGGTTTATTTCGTTAGTAATTTTTATTTCTGCTGCAACCTTAGAGTTGACCTAGTATAATACAGGCATTCTAGGCGAAAATCAAATAAATTACGAGAACGTTCTCTCGTAAATAGATTATTTCTTTCAACAGAAAATTTATTTATTTTAGTTATTCTTCATTATATTACAAATGGCGGTAATGTTTAGTCTTTCTCTTTCAGATGACGTATATAAGCAATTATTTAAAAATGCACCAAACTCCCTTTACGTAAAGATTACTCGGCATGAATGTAATTTGTTCAAACCGTCATTATATTTTTAAAATTGCAGAGCTTTTGACCATGTTTCTAATAGGACAATTGAGTAGTCCAGTTCTAAAACTCCTTTTGTCCACTTTCACTAAAACTGAGCAAATCGAGAAAAACTAATTTGCGAGCCCATTTGTGACGAGGCCAAAGCATTTTTCAAAGTGTATCTGTTATTGAGTAAGGCGTGTTTTGGAAACTATCATCACGTCAACTTCGGCGCATTTTTAAAAGCTACGCGGAACTGTTAAGAACTCATTTTTCCTTGGTGATGGACAAGACCAGTTTTGGAACTGGACTACTCAATTGTGAGGAACAATTTTTCACTAATTTCATCAAGCTTGTAATGCATCTAACTGGTGAAATGACTTGGCTTTTAAATAAACGGTTCGTTTTGTGTTCATATGTTAAAATGGTCACTCTTTTGAACATGTTTGGACAACGAGAGATATCTAAGGAGCCGTTGTTATTTAAAAAAAATCAACATCTATGTCAGAATGTGAGAGATTCAGAAGGGAAAATATTCTATAACAAATGTATCCAAAACATTTTCAATAGGTATTTAAATCCTCTTAGCTGTTGAATTCCTCTTATTAAATTTATTTGAAATTGTATAAGTAGTTTATGTAAGATAATACCAATGCCAGTTTTACTATAAAATTGAGATAGCGAGAAAATCTTACCCTTGAATTTTTCTAGCGATTCTTGTCGGTGTTGAGGTTCTATTATCGTTGGCAAATCGTGAGGAGGTTAACGATTATGGGCTTGACACTAGACAGAGAGGTGTAGGGGGACGAAGTTATCTAACCTGAAGTGAAGCGTTTATCTCCACGTAAATGTTACAACGGCTTCAAGATTCTAACAGCTGGGTTTTTTTCTCCGTATCACGCCCATTTATATTTGACGAACTACAGCCAACTTAAAATTTTACACGTTTTAAGTTTTCAAGTTAACTGATTATTTTATACTTAATTAGTTATGTCACGTCCTAAGTTAATTAATCACATTGAGCTTAAAGGCAGTTATATGAGAAGGAACAAACAAAAGCAATTATATGTGATCTATTTTCATATATAAATGCACCAACGTTATAAAATTTACAGGTTTGCTTAATTTTCTTGTTTTTTTTTTTTTTTTTTTTTTTTTTTTTTTTTTTTTTTTTTTTTTTTTTTTTTTTTTTTTTTTTTTTTTTTTTAATTTTTAAGTTTTATTTACGTTTGTTTTTCTTACACGTGGGAGACTTTTTGAAGGAGATATTTTATAATTTCCGAAATTCGCATATATTTTGAGACAATAAAGTTATGAAATTCAATGTGTTCGTTTTATTTACTTAGTAACGTAATAAAATTACGAATTATCTAGGGTAAAAGCTATATTTAAAACACGAAAGTTTTTGCGAACTTTGTTTCTAGGCATTGAATAGTTTTACTTCTCTTGGATGACACCCAAGGAAAAAAAAGTAATGACACAAGCTTATTTATTGTATAAAATTAGTTCATGAGGGAAGTGAGTGGATTTGATCAGCACAAGGCATTCAACGCTCGTGAAGAGTTACATGAGGTGAGTATGGATTGGCGCCAGAAGGGGGATAGCGGGAGAACCCTGAGAAAACCAAACGACCAACGTCATTGTACGGCAGGGAGAAACATGTGACAGTCCGGGTATATCTAAGCATGAATTGAGCCTGATTGACCATCAATGGAGCCAAGAACTCCACGCACAGCACCAAACACACCCTACTTCACTTTTCCGTTACGGTTGGCTCAGTGTAGTCAATTTTTACTCCTGGGTACCGAGTAAATATCGCTGTTTTGGGTGAAACGTGAATTTCGCACCTGCGTTGTATCTGAAGGCGCTGTAGAGGAATTAAATGAGCGCACATAGAAATGAAGCAGGTCACGTGATGAGTACAAGAAGGTAGTAAATAAGGGCCAACAAAATTCTTCGACATAAGGTTATATTCATGCATACGAACCAAAAAACCTGTTGTCTATTAAGTCCTAAACATGACTAGATGTGCAAATGAAGACGCAGTGGTGGCTACAGAGTGGTTGCCTGGGAGGACACAAGTTGCCGAGAACTGTACACGCGTGTGAACGCTCCACCATATACCAATGACCATTAAATATTTATTGGCTACTTATTTGTTAGAGATGATGGTTAGAGATGATGGTTTATCGCGGGAAAACTTGACTATTTGCTAGGCTTCAACATACGTTCAGCTTATCAAAATATTACTGGCTTTTCCTTGTACGCGGAGCTACTGCCCTATTTGACCTAGCCAATAAGAATACCGCTATTTTAATATTTAATGCATGTTATTGGTCTGCAGACAGCTACGTTGTGTCAGTGTTTTCAAGGCTATGTTGACACAAAACATTTTCGCGATATACCATCATCTCTAATGATGGTTTATCGCGGGAAAACTTGACTATTTGCTAGACTTCAACATACACTCAGCTTATGAAAATATAACTGGCTTTCGCTTGTACGTGGAGCTGTTGCCCCAATTTGACTAAGCCAATAAGAATCCCGCTGTGTAATATTTGATGCCTGTTATTGGTCTGCAGACAGCTACGGTGTGTCAGTGGTTTCAAGGCTATGTTGGTGCAAAAAATTTTCGTGATATACCATCATCTCTACTTATTGTGTTGTAACTAGTCAGTAATAAGCGGCACCTACATACCAACTTATCAGTGACTGTAGCATCAACTAGCGCACAAGCATATACAGTTCTCTTCTAATTGTGCACTGCCCGGCAACAACTTGCGAGCCGCCACTGTGGATACCCGTTATGTTTGCTCTACACCTGTGCTGCGTTTAACATCGATGTAAATAACTAGAGGCAATGTTTTTTTTGTAAAAAAAGAATTATGCAATACCACAGACTAAATAGTAATACAGACGTGAAATGACGTGGCGGCTCGTTTGATATAGGCGAACTTGGCCGCTTATTGGTAGAGACATGAACTTTTCGCGAAAAGAAATTTGCCTCACTTTGTGTCAGTGACTTGTGTGCACGTCTGCAGACTTGCTTCACGGTCAGAGGTTGGATGTTTTGACGTTCGTGTGTCGTGGGGTTTTACACGCAAATCACAGACGTGTGGTGTTACAGTAACCTTATTGTGATTGGTACAGTCAAATGAGAAACGTCACAGTTCAAAGGCACGCTGCCAATATCTATGAAGCAGAACTGCAGACGTGCACATAAGGCACTGGAACAAAGTGGGGCAAAATTCTTTTCGCGAAAAGTTCATGTCTCT
>PNEQ01009879.1:0-55217 GCA_003012365.1 Medauroidea extradentata | reverse complement strand
AAAAATGTTTATGTTAAATAAAAAATTTCAAAATTAAAATTTTTTTTGGTACTTTTAGAAATTTATTTTAAACACAGAAATATTTTATAATGTGTTTGTATATGCTTCAAGCCGTAGACGGTGACGTGTAGTTTTGATGAGATTTTTTCCATTTCATTATATTTACTGGTTTTCAAGTTTTGTATGAAGTAAAAATATGGAAATTTTGACTTTGAAGTGACATTACGGGAAAACTAGATGAGCTAATTTTTTTCCGTTAGATATTAATGTTCTCTGAAGTAATGTCTACAAAACTAACACTATTTTATACAAATATAAAATTATGAATTTTTCCCCACTTGAACACCCTTAACGGAACCGCCCAAGACGAACACGGACCTTCCACCCACACGGTAACCTTCCAGACGTTCTAAGCACTACGAGTCCAACCCGCGTCCAGAACAACACAAGGCTGCTGCATTCAGCATGATCACCTACAAGATACCGTGTACTCGAGTTTCACCCGCGAACAGGATGACCCTCCAGGGCTTCCGGAATCGCACCTTCAGCGAAACCGACTCATCCGCGAGATCTTCCCATGCACCACTGCAGGCCTGAATTAGGACGTGCAATCTACTTGGAGGTTCACAGCATGCTGGGGAATCCACCGACCTCTAGAATTCAGCGCGGGACCCCGCTATAGGAATCCTTGGTACACCAGAGGGGCTCCTAAAATCCCGATTTTCGTCCTTTTTCCGGCCCTTGCCACGAGGAGTTGGAAATGGACTTGAGTGGAAGAGGCTATGTATTCGCAACATCTAACCGTTCCAGGAAGACGGTATTGGCCAGGGTGGAGGCCCAGCAGTTTGATAGCTAGCACAGAAGATAGGTGGCTAACCACATGCCACATCCACCGGAGTTTTCGGTCCACTAGGGGCGATGGTAATCTAGAAGAGAAGAGTCTCGCCCCCCAACGTTTCCCGCACACCGAACTCCCCAAGCTGTCTTACTTGCCTTACACTCGGTCAAGAGCCGGGCACCAGACCTCAGCCACGACGCCCCCTCGCCCCACAGGGCTCCAGTCGTGGGACAAATCGACACAGTGAGTGTTGAAACAAACATGGATGCTCGAGTGCAAGCCGTACTTCTATAACCACTTGCAAATTTTAAAATCCTCATCTTATCATTTCAATATGTATTTCGTTGTACCTGATTGTTATCGCCACTTATATATAAAAATTACTATTTTTGCATAATAGAAATAGTTTATAAGCCGGAGAGTGACAAAAGCTCCTTTTTGTCCCTCAAAAATTCACGATTCCTGCTGTGGAATAGATCTTTATCGTAATTCTTGTTATATTTTCATGCTAAAATGGTTGAACGGATTCGGAAAACCACACGGCTCCAGTGTGTTAGGTCTGGAGCGTAATTCTGTATACATGCTAAGATGGCTGAATAGGTTTTTATGAAATTTAATGTGAAGGTGTATTTGGTCGTCGAATAACACACAGGCCACTATCTCGGAAAAAATGCACGGTTGCTGTGGGATAGCTGTTTAGCATTTAGCATATTTTTATAATTCCCTCTTCATACTAAAACTGTTAAACGGATTTTGATCAAATGTGGTGTAGAGTTTTCTTAGACCTTGAAATATCACATAAAACACAATAATATATAAAATACCTTTGATTACGAACAAATGCACTGTTCCTGTGTGATTTATATCCAGCCGAATTTTAATCAAGTTCCGTTAAGTGAGTGTTAGTTTACTATATTTATAAGTAGTTACGTGTAAAATAATGACATCATACATACGTAACATGAACACAAAGCTTCATAATTGTTATCGGATTTGGATAAGTTTCCTGTGTACTATTCAGAACTTATTACTCTGAATTATTATGCTTACTTAATACAATGACTTGAGAAATATGTCTAACTTATAACTTTATACATATATAGGTTGTCGAAATTTTTATATGGAACTAATTAAAACATTATATTTTATAAATGTGTATTCAAAATATCTTGGTTTTAATTTTATAATACGTGCGTAAAAATATGCGGGCAGCAGCTGATAGCATTTATATTACATTTTCTTACATTTAATTACAACACTAAATAAACACAGTACCCGTACAGAACGCAACAGGGTGCAAACCGCTAGCTATTGTTCATATGATAGGGGTTCGTACAACGCACCATAACTTTATTTTATCGAAGATTTCTCTTTAGTTCCTCTAAAGCAAGTAACTTTCACAATTTATCAGAAAATAAGCTTTTTGGACGTCAGAGGAATTCTTCAGTCCTTAATATTTGTGATGGGCTACGGGTCATAAACTTTTTTTATCACGTCAGCAATCTCATGGCAAAATTGTGTTGCATATTTCTGAAATACGTTGTATGTATTAGGAATATGCAACTCTGACATTCAAAAAGTGTTTGTATTTATCTCGCCGTGTGATATCAACCGACGAAAATACTATAAAATACGAGTTGGTATCCATACAAAAATACGAGTATTAATAGCTTTATTTTTTTAGCGAAAGCGGTGTATGTTCAGGATAGATAGTATATTTTTGGTCACATATTGCTCACGCCAACACACAGCCAAATAATAACCAGTCAATGTCAAGAAGCCAGTTTTAGAATTCAACTATGAGATGATCAAAGGAAGTGAGGGAGATATTGGTCAGCGCTTAACATCGAGGTATTTAGCGCTGGTGAGGGGTGACATGAGGTGAGTATGGAGCATCGCCGGAATGAAGGGGTGGGGGAAACGGGAGATCCGCGAGAAATCCCGCCGATCAGAGGCATCGTTCGGCACGATGTCCACATGCGAGAATCCGGAGACCGACTCCGCCAGGAATGGAACACGGATCGCCTTAGTGGGAGGCGAGTGCTCTAGCCACTGCGCCAACCGCGACCTTATGAGATGATGTAAAAGTGTATAGCATGACTGCATGGATTTTCAATGCTTACCAGGTAGGAGAAGTATAATAGACGCATGATTTACTCGCTGAAGATGTTGATGACTATAAAGAGCGCTTACGGCGCTTGTTTGTATCGTTATCGCCAGAAGTTTGACCAAACATACTGATGAGCTTTTATACTGATGAATTTACTGGCTCACAAAGCGAGTGTTTGATGAGATGAAATCATTATCGCTTGATCACGCTGTGTATGTGGCGTCACTTTTAAGATAAGTATTTACAGCTTTCCTCTGGCAAAACAAATACAGGATGCGCCCTCTTATCTCCATTTGAATGTTATATGGCATCTTAATCTCAAAATCTGACGCTTTCGTTTAGTTCAAACATTGCAGTGAAATCCTATATTTGATGTCTAATATTTGAAGGCCTATTATGAAAGTGGGATCATTGTAAAACATGGAAATGTGACCATAAAACGTAGTGCTTTTTTTCTTGTTCCTGTTAGATAACACACATGAATGGAGATATTCTTATGAGGGGCGGAGTTGTCTGCTTGGTACACACATATATTATACACTTTACTTGGCGCCTAGAAGTGGGTAAGGTGACTTCTTGTTTATTTCTTCACGGGATAGCCAACATGTTATCGGCAACTTTCCCAAACAAACGTAGTACAGACATTTTCAAAACAGCTGTTGTATCAAAATGGGCACAGAAACTGTTAAATTATCTGTGGTTTATTTACACTTTAAATTTCTTCAGATAATTATGAATGGATTCATCTACGTACTTGTAAGACACAAACCACACAAAACATGCAACCCGTTTATGGTGCACTTCTACAAAGAAAAATGCTGTACCGTGTTTGCTGCTTCCAAAAACAGTTTTACGTCTAGAAAAACGGGGAACGGCCGGTGCAGTACGTTACAAATGCGTATTATAAGTCTCACTAATGCGAACTATTTTTCTGAAGTCTGGGATAAAGTTGGAAGCAGATCGTTAGAAAGGGTCCTATTCGTGAAACATGAGTTTTTATCAATAATAGTTTTTATGTGTTTGGATGTGGATGTTTGAACACGTTTCAGAATGCGTATATAGCGGATTGTACGATGTGTATCAATTACCGGCGTGTAGCGACCTCAGGAACCAAACGCTGGTGTTGACCCGTTGTGTTGTGGTGATGGAAAGAGGGGGCTTAAGTGGCAGCGAGACCACCAAACATCGACCCTCCAGCCCCAAGTATCGCACCCTCTGCACCCTTGTTGACTCTCCCAGCACAGTTGCCTACCACTGAATCAGATAAGAGGACACTGATATCGAGTGGGAGACGGGATGTGCTCACGCCTGGGGGTACTGCACTATACACTCACAACAAGGAAACTTGTCCCCGCACTTTCATTCAGCCAACACCACGTCACACTTATACACGACACTTCTGTGTACACCCTTGTCCGTCATACCAGCTACGTGACGTTGCCACGTCATTTCACTTATATTTGTATACAATCATTTCATTACTCACAGACAATTAGTATAACACCACGTACATACCGGTACCTTATACGTATCCTAGAACCGAAATAAAACAGGACAGTAAAAAATAAGACATGTCCAAACGTGTCCGTATCTTACAAAACATCTCACTTGCCGTAATTGTTGAATCTTGGTTTCTGATGACTGAAAATACAATCCACATTAAATTTTGCACCGCCTTAATATAATTTCCAGTGTAATAAATGAAACTAAGTGGTTTCAGGAACACAATTTGCTCCTTACAACAATTACACGGTCAGTTTTGTCGAAGCTGCGCCCTTTGATGTAACTTCTGAGCAGTTTGCTGCCTTAGCTGTATAATCAAATGAAACGAGTGAGCTCGATAAGGTAGACCAATCGCAGATAACGCTGGCTTAATAATAACTGAAATAATACGCTTGTGTGAGCATAATGACGCGAAATTAATTGTTTATTTAATATAATTAAATATTTATATATCGACTATTCAATAGTATCAATCAGTTCTTGACAAGTGCATGAACAATTTTCTCAATATGTCATTATGGAAGTGGCTGGCACTATACAGTCAGTTGTGTGTCAGATTTACATTTTACGTAAAGCGTCATTGATCAGGTTGGTTGCATTACTTTACTTTAAATTAATTTCAAGGACATTCAAATTCATTAACAGCTGTGACCAGAAATATTTTGTGAATAAATGTGTGTACCATCTTGTATTTTTAAAATATCGTAGTTAGTACAAGATGCTATGTTAAAAAACTATATGTCGAAATAATTTCGATGGTGAAGATGCAAAACCTCGTATGTCAATTTTTGGCAGTATTTACATTTTTACACACTGTTCCTCTGCAATAACAAGAATGTCCAATAAATTATTTTTTTTTTCCAAAGCACATTTTATTGTATTGATTAAAACTAAAGGGCTGTAAAATTCCTACCACGGCAGTAAGATTTCATCTCTATTTTATCCGCCCATCTGAGCTCTATCCAATTGTGACATACCAGGTTTTTCATCTTCACCATCGATATGGCCTATCATCGAATGATAACACGAATGGTATATTGATCATAAAATGGTTTGTTACGTCGTCTAACATTGTCAAAACGTGTATTTACATATTATATATATAATGTGTGTGAACATTTTATGAACACGCTTTTCTTTTAAGAAGTAATAGTGTGAGGAATTAAGCACTTATCGATAATGGCATCAACAATTAGCTAAAGTAGTCCTCAACAAATTCGGTGTCAGTGTAACATTCATAATTATTGTAACAACAATTAATTGAAAGTTTCAAAATAGGAATACATACAATTACAAGAAAACGTTTTATACGCACATTTGTTCTACAAAAAAAAAAAACATTTAATAATGTGACTGGGAAATAGTTTTTTTTCGGCGCCCTTTTATGTTCGCGTAGACAGTAAAAATGTAACAAGACTTAATAAGTGATCTTGGTTACTCAGGATACTCGTTATCACGTCAGAATTATATAGACTTGTTTTCGATAAGGGGCTCATAAGAATGGTTGGGATTCTTGGGTGCTGGAAGCTGACACGCCCATGCGAGGAAATAGTGGAACACCATACGCAGGTCATAAATAATAAAACACTCCACCTCTTACGCAAGCAAGCTCAAGATAAGCTATCATTTTAGAGGTGCAGCCATAGCTTGATATTTAGAGCATCAACAATATGACCATCAGAGCAGAGATTTGTTCTCTGGAATCCATTGAGCTTTAAATGTCCGACAACGTTCCTCACCGATTAAAGAAATAAGCTATTCACCGACTTACATTATTTTAGTACAGTTATAAGATGAAAGAAATGTGCTTTCAACCCATCCACGTTTTATACACCCAAACAAAGTTAATATCGCGGAGCGTAAGTTTAAATCTGATTTATTTACTATACCAACAGACTAGTACAAAAAACTCAGTCTATTTTTCTACTTCATGTGTTATGTACACTGTTTTACCGCAGATACGCAGTGCATAATTTCCAGTGTTATGTACTTCACTGACATTAGGTCCGTTTGCTTAACTCAGGCTACTTTTAGTGCTTCTTATACTTCCTTTCGAATATAGATGTGCCCATATCACGTCTCGGTTTACCGAACTCTTCAATTTGAAATATTTAATAAATTTAAGCATAATAATTTAGTTTTAGCGTAGAACGTGATCCCCTCCCACGCTGATAGCTTTGCGGGACTACACAATTAATTGGTCGACCGTTATATTCAGACTACAAATTGTTGCCATTTGCTTCCTGTTTTGCACTCAGTTCAAATACATTTAAATGTAATTTTGTCCCTAGAAAAAGTTTCGAAATAAAGAAGGCTTTGCGTCAGTATATTCATTTTCTGAATAGTTATAAACTGTTTCCCCGTATTTCCGAGACCTTTTTTTTTCATAATAGGCTGTTCTATCGTCGGCGTTGAAAGCCGATTATGTACTGGCAAAGTTAGCGCTGCAACCCTCCCTAGCTCTTCGCGTCAAATGTTTCAGGATTTTTACTGTTTCGAAGAATTACTTTGCTGTATAATCGAACTGTTTCTGCATTTGAAGAGCAATTTATGTCGTGGGCTGCAGTTATCGAAACTTTCTGTCTGAATCCCGCCCGTCGACTAATTTCACAAAAGCTTTTCAGCTTACATAAATTAAAAGCAGTTAATTGAACACAATTGCAATATTTAGCCTTCACATCGGAAATATTCACACCTTGTGCTTATTGTAGAAGATTAAACTACAGTTATAATTCTCCAAACTGACTTGTGCTATCCATCCGTAAGAACGCTTTCGTAGTCAGCATGCGTTAACTGCACAGCGCTTATTCCGTAGTTCACCTTGAAAATAGTCGATTATTGAAGTACTGGCACTCGCCACGTTGTCTCATCATAGTCTAGTTGTAAGTCTGAGTCCAGAACGACATCAATTCTAGCTCGTGTATAATAGCAGTCCGGATTCGAAATGTCGTCGGTACACGTTTACCAAATCTTTTCACGCCCAGATTATCACTCGTAAGGGAACACATTTCATTCTGTCTTAAACAGGTAAGAAAACATGCATTCGTTAAACTGAAGTTGGGCAATCTATATTTTAAAGTTCGTATAATGTAATAGCTCCTAAAAGTATCGAGGAAAAATATAGGCATATAACAGTAACGACAGTAACAATGCGTGATGAATATATTTGAGCTTAAACTAGAGCAGATATCAAAAACTTGCCTGGCAGTTTTATTTAAAATGGTTTTTGTCGTGATAGCGATTTTTTTCAAAGCAAAGAAATTATACGGTTTCGACTTAAAAGTCAATTAACCATAATTTAGTTAATTTCATAATTAGCTGAAACTGTAGTATTTACTGCCTGGAAAAAAATCAGTCAAAATAGGGAAGACGATTTTAAACAAAACTGCCAACCATATTTTTGATATCTGCTCTCGTTTAAGAGTCAACAATTAATATCGCTCAGAAAGTAGACACAAGAGAGACATATTATTATTGTTGTTACTGTTTGTTTCTAACTCACACGTAAGTTTTGGTTGTCATTTATATAGTTGTCGAAAATAAGTTTTAACGTCGCTACTTGGTTCGCTTGATACGTCAAAACAGAATCAGTCACGCTTGGGTTGACGTCATTATGGTTAAAGTACTAATATACAAATGATCGTTTCCGTTTTGAGAATTTCCTATATTGCTTATAACACGCTAATCATTACAAAATGGTGCGATGTTAACATATAGGCCTAATAATATTTATGTATTAGGTTTTATTGTTGTATGACTTATTATAAAACTGATGTAATTAACCAATTGGGGGACTAACACAATTCATTTATTTCATTATTTTCTCTATTATAATGATCGAAAAATATTAAGTGCGGTTATTATCCAAATTCTGATATTCCATGACACCTTACCTTCCAGAGATATTTTCCAGTGTCATATAATTTCTGATGGGATACTGAGATCTTAAATGAGATAATTAAACAATACAATAATGAATTTCATAATGAAATTGTACTTACTACTTATTAAAGTAGAGAAAATTAAAATATGCAATTTTTTAAGTACTATTAATTTTAATACCAAAATAAATTAATACTGGCAGCAGTGACAGAAGAAGTCATAGTTAAACTTAGCATCCGAATGACTCCTAAAATGTTAATTATTTGGTCGCATGTAATAAATACTAATACCATAATGCGAGAGATCGTTCTAAATTCTGACAGAAGTCCTCTTTCATGGCCATTGAATAAATGTTATTGCAGGAAGCGGAAACTTTTTTTTTTTTCCCACAAATTAATCAGTGACGTTCTTATCGCTGCATTCTCATGGCGTGGAATATATTGTTTCAGTGCTATAAAATTTTATTGTGGTACATGTATTTACACATGGAAGCAGAAAAAGCACGATTATGCCATGCATTGTTAAAACGCACTAAGAAAGTGGCTTGTTTAAGCCATCTAAATATTAGTATTCATATTATTAAGAAGAGAGTAAGTTGGCGTATTAAGTGCTGAAGCATAATATGGGCGCAGACAGTCCCTGTAAAACTAGAAACAAAAAAAAAAAAAAATATATATATATATATATATACGGTATGTGTGTGTTGTTACACACGTACATGCATACATATAACACATTGTCATTAGACTAACAGACAATATATCCTACTTAAGTCGCTAATGTGTTATCTTGAAATAGTAGATTTCTGGGTTCGTATCGTGATTATGTGTAAGGTTTATATACCGCAAGAGTGGGAGTGACATTAGACACGAGGGGTGACTTCGTTACACTATTATACTATTTTTTGTTTTCCATGTTTGTCAACTGTGAGTAAATATCAATGAAATTTCGTGTGTATATTTATTATATTGAATTTACCGCAAGTACATTACTTTATTTGGGGCTAACATATACGTGAAAAATATTTTTATCGTGCAAAGTCACGGTGTGTGATTAAAATGACCGTAGGAACATGAACTGGTATGAATATTCAGATGCTTCAACCTGATAATGCATATTTGGGCTGATTAAATAAGAACAAGTAAGAACCACAAACAATTTGGATTCAGCAACAAAATATTTATCTGCCTCTATATTCATATTATAAATTTGTTTGCGCCTGTCTAACATTACACTTACTGAACAAAGTCTGTTTCTCAGTTTGCTGCATTCGTACACAGTTCAAGAAAAGAAGCAAATTTGGCACACAGCACACCCCTGAATGGAAATTTAAAATAAATTGCAGCCAACGGTCAGGGAATGAAGTATATATATTCTGTTCGAATAATGGAATTTCCCAAAGGAGTGCAGCAAGCTATTTGCAATTACCGAGTTAGCCACCTCGGCAGCGACGCCAGCAATTGAACCAGGTTGTAAATTGTACGAGTGAATTCATTGCGTGCATACGTCACCTAGGTGCCGTGTCGGTTGGCACCGGACCGCTCTGTAATAGCGATTCGGAATTTCGTAATCTAACACACACAGGCGAGCTCTACCACAGGGCTTCCGGCGAATTCCAGTCGTTTTCGGTTCGCCTCGTAATCTTGTCGAGAGGCCTGGCCGTATACTGTTGTGCATTACACGTTCGTGTGAATTTAGGATAGTTGAAAGTCACGTCCTCCGAGCTCATAATGGGCCATCGCCATGTAATCTCTTTCAATATAATTGTATCATTTTCTATAATTGATAGTGAACGAGCTGCCGTACTCCTTAGAAGTGCGTCTAGATTCATTATAAAATTAAATATACTTTAAGTCGCTGAACTTTGCATTCCACCACTTATTTCTTTAGCAAGTACGACTTGACAATGTAATATTAGGATATAACCTAAAACATGCTCGTATATAACGTGTTGTTCATAACGCCGTACAATTTTAATTTAGTCTTTTGATAATTCGAGACTGCACCAAGTATCTATTGTCGGTACAGTTCATTTAGTAGGTAATTAAGGACTCCAAAATAACGAAATTGCGTCAGCACTAATTTTGTTAATTCAGCCATTTGGTTCGGGATGTAAGAATATTAAGTTTCAAGTCTTGCACATTACAAGTTCAAAACTAAGTTTCAAAATTAAAATGCATATACCCGTCATAATAACCGTCCATTCTAATTGGAAAACATATGTTAAATAAAACTTATTTTGTTGTACTAGCAACCATGACGTAGTAAAACATAAGTTTATACTTTGAAATCAGTAAAATCTTAAAGGCAACATACTGCGTATTAATACGTTTCTCTGATTTGGCGGTGATATTAGCAGAATTTCTAAGTATTAACTAACCAATCAGAAGGATTTTTCTGTCTGTTTTTCACTGATTTGGATTCTGCTTGAATTATATTTAATGATTTTTTTTAAGAACAGGAACATCACCAACTTGCCATTGATAAAGAAGTTATTCAGAATATGCACAATATTTCATTGTGATTTGGTAATTTTTAAGCAACTTTATTAACATTTACTGTATCAGATAAACATATTTACGGGGGTCGTAAACGAACCCCATTTGGAACATTCGTATACTATTTTACCATTTGTCAAAATGGTTTCTAATACAGAAAATCTGCAGTATTCGACAACGTAATTTATATGTTATGTTACGAACAAGCAAATTTTAAATTTAACGTTTTTGTTATTTTTTAACAGATTTAAAGCGTTGTTGGTTTTATATCAACAGTAAAAACTTAAGTTTTGCCTCACTTTTTACATTTTGATGCCCTGACACCGAAGTTAAGGTAATAGGCCAACATGTGGCTATTTTTGTACATCGTCAATTAATGACTTCTCTAATAACCTCAATGTTGACGAGACGTAAAACCCACTTACCTCAAATTAATGCTCGGTATCAGTCGCATTGTTAGATTATTTTGTTTTTCGCTTTTCTCGAAATTTTTACTTTGCGCTGCAATGCAAACATCGCACTAGAACTTTAAAACGTGTATTTAGAACCAAATCAGTCCAAATTTTTGTATGCTTAATTAGCTGGACTGATTGCGGACTAAATATACGTTAAAATTTCAACTGTGATGCTTGTAGTGTAGCACAAGTTAAATATAATTCACGCTATGATAACGAATTTCACATTTTTCTTTTCATAATTTCATAAAATTCAAAATTGAAATAATCCAATATAGCGACTGATGCGAGCCTCATGACGTTTCTTCGTGTTCCATTACATGCATATTTTACATGGAGTGCCATTACGTTCATATATTACATGGAGTAGAGGGAGGAGACATCTCATACTTTCATAGGAACACGTTTTCAAGACGTCTGATGTCTTTAACAATAATACCTGTATTTCATCACGAAACACCTAACTGATCAACATTTCAGTGCCTGTATAACTCACAAAGCTTTGAGTATAAGTGTGGGACAAAAGCTGATGCTAATTATTTTTTACGCATTTTTAAAAGTTTAAAATATGAAAGGGCTTTTGTAAGGAGGTGTAATAAAATTTCACAGAGGAGACAAACATCTACGGTTGCCATCTTTCGAATTTATTAGTTAGCAATTTAAAATGTTCAATTTAATTTTTGCTATATTTAACTTTGAAAAATTGCAATTATTTCCATTTTAACGTAAGGGGCTGTACGTACATAAATGAGGCTAAGCACTCTCTCAGAGCACACAAACTACCATAATATTACAGTATTACTTCGTTCTGATATCAAGGAAGCTTAATATTCGACAGTCATGGACTGGCCCAGAACTACGTAAAAAAATTACCAATGTGCGTGGAAAATATGTGTATCTTAAACCACAAAATTATTAGTAATATTGAACTAATTGTTTACATTTATGAGTTGTAATCTACAACATGTGAAGTACTTACAATGGTATTTCTACAAGCACTGCTTACATGTATACTGTAGTTGCTGAAGTGCGTTGAAACGCAAACTACATTTTAGAAGGATGTGTTACTGGTTCCTTTATAACATCACTTCCTTTTCCCGCAGGTGAACTTCTATACGACGAGCGGTAGCAAGACTTGTTTTTAATCTGCCGCAAACATATTCAAGACACCAACGTAACGGACATCCGGGTGCGTACGTACTCGATTTGGCACTTTGGACGGAACAATTGAAACGTGACTGAACAAATGTTACCGGTCTGAATTCTGTTAGAAAAGCGAAACTGCGTGTTAGTTTTAGAGTTCTACCTCACCAAGCAAGCCACACATACGTTTCTTTGTGTCCGTGCTTGCCGAGCTAATTACAGTGTTTGTTTTTACGGATGACGTATCGTATATGCATTACAAGTTCCCCCGGAAACGGTTAAAAAAAGCGGAACAAGAACTACAGACGTCCATCGGGAATCCACCGCCCAAGCACGACGAAATTGCATTAGTTAACAAAGTCTACGCACACGCAACTTGAGAGCTGAAGTTTAAGTATATTTTTTTTTAAATGCTGTGCCCAAGAGATGAATGTGCTGTTAAGGTAAAATAAGTCGTCGCAATAATACACATACACATGCACAACTTTGTCATATACGTGCGCATATAATAATATATGTTCCCCAAATTTAATTAACCATCAAAACGGGAATTTTTTTACTAACATGTTAATTTAACAATTTCATTTATTGAAGAATTTCCACGCATCTTTACTTGTACACGAAGAATGTTTGCAAAGCAGTTGGCAAAGTGAATAGATTAATACAGTTACGTTGTTTATTATATGTTCTTCGAGTTACAGTTTCAAAAATTATGCAGATTTACTTTTCTGCGTAGTGAAATGATTGGTGATCTCATTTAATTGTAAATAAAAATCTCTGTTTAATGAAATCTTGAGTAAAATTAATTAATGGCAAATTGAAATGTCACTACCTTAGAAGCTAAGTCAACTTTCGCTAGCGTAACAGGAAATACAGACAATTCACAATGAAGTGAAGTCCTTTCAGACAAGAAGTCACGGGATATTATAATATTGAGCTAAAATGTGATTAAATTGTTTCAATGTTTCGACAAAATACCCTACAATGTTAGTATATTTACTAGTACAAACATTTGATGAAATTTTGGGAAATACTCGCAGTGTTTCTTATTAATAATAAATGGATCGCTGGTCTTATACTTCTGGCACTCGAGACCGCTTAATTACTTTAAATTATGTACACTCGTCTGTCTTAGTTATGATGTAAAGTCTGTTTTATTACTTTCCAACAGGACAGCAATAAGTTAAGATATTGGTTATCTGACTGGATATGGAATTTTTGTATTTTAGGTTAGACTTTTGTGTTGGTCGTCAAGGGCAACAAATAATACAAGTACTTCTTTAAATGTTTAATAATTATATTCCCTACCCACGAATGCAATGATGAAGAATCAACAGTCGTAGATGTTGTTCCGTATAAACACAAAATGTTTTGGGAAAGCACACATAAATATAGTAGTTCGAGGAAAACAATAATTTTGTTATTTTATGTAGATTCCTGGTTGATTGCATATTTACTTATACTTCCTGATAATGGTTTAAGATTTTATTTAATTCTTGTGCCTGGCCACTTTACTACCATATTTGTTTATCTGGGTGCATATGAAATACAGAAATATAGTGTCTTCAAACATATTTCCCGATCCTTGCACACCCGAAAACATCCGACATTGCAATAAAACAAGCGTACAAAAGTTACTATCAATGTCAACCTTATGGAAGGCTTCGACAGGTCATTATTAACGTATAAGAAATGCACTATTATTGTCCCACGCAAGTAGACGTGTTGATGAAAACAGCTACCAATGATAATCCAGTTGGACATTCATTAAAATGTTTGTGTAAGGCCCACGATGCTATAACCAGTACAGATATACACCTTAGTACTTAGTCAAATTGTTCCGCTGCATCATTTACCACCGTGCTGTGAAAGAAGCTGTGTAAATACACTGAGTGATGTCGGGATGACGTTTATGACTGAGACAGACAATAATTACGTCTGCGAGGAACCAAACCGCCACCCGTTGCCTTCTCGTTGGAAAGAGTTTGAATCTAAGATCAGAGATATCTTTATGTGCAAGTTCTATCGCTGGAACACTCATAATAGTAGCAATTCATGTGTTTGTTCACTTCCTGTGCGTCGAGAACGGCACCATCGTGACACTGTTATGTTCGACGTAACATGGGCGGCAAGGACCACGAAGGAAGGTTGGCAATGTATTTAGTAATGTTAGATGCCGAAGCAGTCATATTTATCACTGTTAAGCGTGTTATTCTAAAGGCATTACTGAAGCAAACATTGGTTCTGTCTACATGACCACCCTCTGTCTTGTCAGCTGTGCCTGATACTATGTGTGCAGTTAATCTTGCAAAGGTCTGTGGCCCCAGAAAATTCTTATCGTTGCGGGAACTTTTCTTCCTTTACGTGTTGGCTGTTGTGCATTGATTTTTTTCTACCGCAACATTACGTGTCGAAGCCTCATATACGCCCCTATCGATCAACGATGTCGATTGTTCATCGCTTTCTGGTCTCTGCTGTATTGCGTGTGCGCGAACTGCTTTCAACTTTTATATCTCTAGATTCGGATCAGAAGTGTGTTTTACTTTTTTTCCTCGGTAGTAACCCGGTAGGAATAAAGACTTTTAAAAGTAGTTAATTTGAGTTGAACGCCTGTGAGTCATGCTTGAAGATCGGTACAGATGCATATTTCTACTGCAACTTTTGTGGATCCTTTAGGGTCTAATAATGGAAGTATAACACGCTATTCATTAAAACCGCGTAGTTAAGACAGTTCCGTATAATGAAAAAAGTAAAACAGAGTGATGATTTTCTTACTTATATAATGTCGGGAGAAATGAGTTGCCCCTGCTACGTTTGCACCGGAACATGAGATAATATCTGTTAGTTACGTCCTCATTTATTCGCGGACTTTTTTACTTCTGTGTAAAGGTGGAGCATTTTTTTTCAACCCGTGATCATTTTTTTTTTAAGTTTTATCTTTAAAGGACAGAGGTTGCTTGTTTTATATTATATATTATAAAATGGTGCATAAACATTAGCTAACAAATAAATTGTTAAAGTGCAAGCAACTTTTTCTTGCATTCCTAAAGGGTTTAAAATTAGTCGGGAGTTTAACTAATATTCCTGGGAAGTTTAACACTATATTTTGGAAGAATATTGGCGATTATTGAGGTTTCCAATTCACAAAAATACGTAGGGTATTTTGTATGAAATCGTGGCACTCCATTTACAATGATGAATTGTTTTTACTAAGAAAATATATACATTAAAATTTTTGTAAATTAAGAAGCGTATCTAACATCAAAGATTCAGCCAGTTAATAACACAATTTTTGCAATTTTTAAACTTTAATTATGGTGATAAATAAGTACTTGCTAAGGACCTTAATCAACGGAAATATATATTCATTAAAATTTGTAGAACTATATACTTTTCAAAGGGATATTTTTCAAGTGCATTATATTATATGTAGATATTTCGACGCATGTTTTGTTGAATTTGAGACGGTAAATTTTTTAATTAATACACGTAAAATTAAGTATGTTGATAATAAATTATGTTTACATTTTAACAGCTAACTTAAATGGGTTCGAATACAACACGATTGAAAAGGTTAAACGCAAATAGCTTAAATAAGTATGTCGGGTATGCGTATTTAAAGATTTAAGTGTATTTACTATTGCATTGTAGAATACCGTACAGCATGTACGCATATAGTCTGGGCGACCATTACATATGTGATGTATCGGTGTGAGTCATGGTAGTGTGAGGCAAATATGCAGACCGATAACGTTCATTTGACACCACCACACGTGCAGTAACTACACGGAGCGAAAATGTAGTCGAAGCGGTAGTATAACACAGCTCATGTTCGGACTTAGTAGTGCCTATATGTTTATTTATTATTTCGTTCTTGAATCATTGTTCACACCAATTCCTAGATAATTTGCTTATTTTTAAGACTTATTTTATTGAAATTAATTCACAATTTTAATGTTTTAATTTTTGACGCTTAATTATTTAAATTGACACCGCGAGATTTTAAACATATATTTATTTGGACAAGTATTAGTGCTGTAAATAGACGAGACGTCAACTGCATTACTAAAGTGCATAGTTTCCTCGGTAATGATAAAAATTTACACAAATGCTGGAATGACAAACATTTAAAGTGTAACATTTGTGCACAATAGGTCTATGTAGTACGTCCAATGCATGACATACAATAGTATATTTATTCATGTCTAGCTATTTACGACCTACAACAACAAACCGTACTAATATGCTACCAAGTTTTCATGATAAACATTCAAAACGTAAAATTTTGTTACAAGCGATACAGTAGTCTTCGAAATACCTTAAAACTTAGTGGATTTAAGTCGTGCTACGTTCCAAATACAATATTGGATTATAAAGTTTAAAAAAATGTTTAAGACGGGGTAATTAGTTCTCGACATTTGACAAAATATTTGAATAGTCATGTTATTTAACATTACAAAATTGCGGAACTACAACATAAAACAGACGTGCATCAAATTTTTTATCATGAACTATGAAAATGTAAAGTTTGATTGCTTCCGGTCCACTAATTTTCTAGACATGACAAAAAATTCTTTATTTATTCGTGCTATCTTTTAAATGGGTGGATCTGCACCAAAGCTTGGAAAACTATATTTAAAAAAAGCGAAATTTTGGTACTATAGATCCTGTGATTCTCGAAATATGACGAAGTATCTTGTCGTAATATCTTATAAAATAGCAGAGCTATAGCATTATCCAGTCCAGCTATATAAGTTTGGATAATGAATTGTGTAAAACCAAAATTGTTTCTGAATCTGTCTTTTTGGTTTCTGAGACACACAAAGTTGAAACTGACCGCCACCTCTGAACTAAGCACTAGAATGAACAAATTACTTAAAAGTCTGATGACCTTACTAAGTATAGGTTGTTTCAAAAATTGGTAACTGAATTGCTGACCCGTCCACATAATATACATATCACAGCGTGTTTATTCAGTTACCATTTTTTGAAACTCTATGTACGGGTTCAAGTATTTTAGGGGTGTATATATATATATATATATGTCACAGGCAGACACAAACAACATATAAAGTCACAGACAGGTAGGTGATCTCAAAAGCCTAATATTCCTTCGGATAGTATGACTAAAAAGAAAGGACGATAAATAAGCTGAATCATTCTTCCGTACAAAATTACAAGGGTGCATGTTACAAATTAGCAGCAATGGTGTGAAGTTCTAAAAAACGGGAAAGTGTCACGATGTTGGCAGGTTTTTCAAACACTTCTCGTATATTTAAGAACTATGGAGGACGTTTGCGTTAACGAGAATGTGAATACTCACAACGTCGCCGTGGCGCAACTGCATTGTGATTTTTGTTTTCTTCCGAGTACCCAGTACGTAAAGCTGTTCAAGTAAAGTATGATTTGGAGAATTTACAGTTCAGTAGTTTTCTTTGCTCGCGTATACAGTTATTCGTTTCCACGTTGTCCGCGTACATATCATCTCAGCGCATCATTGGATTTTTCCCTCGCATTTATGCTCAAAATATGAATGCCCTGTTTCCCCTCTGCTGGTCTCGGTTTTCCACATGAGCTCGTGGGAGCGAAATTAATAACATTAGTAGCAATCTACTGCTTTTTCTCTGCAGCAAAGAGTAATTATAAGCTGTGATTAGAAGCGTAATTAGCCGTAGTTATGTTTTCTCCATGGACACAGTCGCTCCACCCGAAGCCTCTATTCTTCAAAAGTGCTCTTTCTTTCTGTTGGAGTTTTTCTCATTACAGCGTGTTTTTTTGTTGCTTCTCGTGCGTGATCACTAAAAAATCTTTACGGCTCAAATTCAGCACTTGGTTCGTTCTAATTTTCTCCTCGCGAGTACACGTGAAGGGAGTTATATTTCCCGTGCACTGAAGAACGTTATTAGGGAATTACGACAACGGAACCCTTTTTTTCGCTGTTGAAAAATTTGTCGTCTTGCAGGATTCACAACCATCGCAGTCTCGAGGAAAATGCTCAGAAGACTCGTGTGCCGTAAGTCGTCGTTGCTCGGAAGAGGAAAACCGGAACGTCGGTGATGCATTCTGGCCTAACAAACCAAATCTTTTTGTTTCGGAACAAAGAAATGTGGCGAATATGGGAACTTAATGGTAGAATACCATTATTGATAATGACTGGTAGCAGCGAAGTGGCGGCTGGGATATCAGACGTAAAGTGCGTTTGGAAATATACGAAGACCCCTCGGCTCATTTGGTAGCAGGGGATGTGAGGGAGGCAGGAGCAGGGACGGGAACTGAGTGAGGGGGAAGGGGGAGGGAGGGGAGGGAAGACAGAAGGATAGGGATGAAGCAGAAAGGGTCACGTGACGGCTAGTGTCGTATAACAACAGTCACGGCTCCGGCTAGCTAGGGGAGCGCTGCCCAGATATAACACCGACTACTTACATTGTACGCTGCTACTTCGACATCGTCATTATAAACACCACAACCTTCCACTCGTGTCCGTTACGTCTGCTTCATTTCACATACCATCATTCCTTTTTTTTTCTCTAACATTTGTAGTTTTCAAGACGTGGCCGCTCTCTTATATTAATTTAGTTTTTATTTTAATTTATTTATTTAGGTCCCCTGGTTCTGTGCCGTTACACTTAACATGGGACGGCTTACAAACTATTTAAACCTAAGTGAGTCCGTGCTGAGACTCGAACCCAGGACCTCTCGCACAGTAGGTCGGCATGCGGCATGCTAACGACCACGCTACGGAGGTCGGCCTGTCCGATAACCCAGACGTGAAGAACTTAACTTACGCCATTCAATATTTATTTTCGCTTGCCTTTTGATACTCTCTTTGTAGTGCATCATGACGAATCACATTCATACCATCGAAGGAAACAGTACGCAACTCAAAGTTTAAAGGCAAAATGCAACAAGAATATCAGTGTAATAAATGTTTCATGCAAATGTCTGTGGAAAAAGTTTAGCGTAATACAAGTTTCGTTTCGATGGTTAAGTTTTCTCGTTGAGTATTAAGTTTTGATATTGTTCTTCTAAGGTGTTAAACATTCATATTGCATAACTTCATAATTTCAAGGTTAGTTTATATTGAACTAAGTTCAAATAATTAATGACGTATTGTCATTTTATATAAAATAAGTAATATTATATTTATTGTAAAGTTTAAAGCTTTAAATTTCTAGGTATAATAAGATTTACGAACCGAAGCCTCTCAAAAATGTAGTTAATTGTTATGATTTCCTTGGCGTGTTTGCCTGGAATGTGGAAAGACTTGCTGTTTCATTGCAGTGTCAGGACAAACTACTTTTTTTCTGCTGACGTCACCATCGTATACTATACTGAGTCGTCTAGTGAACCGCAGTTTACTTTTACGGCGCTAATTCATTTCCGTACGCTATTTTCTTCTTTACAGAAGTCGTTCTGATTGATTAAAAAAAAACGATTTAATATCAAACTTTTGGCAACGTTCACAGATGTCCACTTAAAAATAATGTGTATCTCATTACGAGCGAATGACTGCATGTCTCAGATGTTGAAACGATGTCCGCCAAACAGACTGATAACGCAGTCCCGAAGCAGAACAAGTATGAATTTTCGCTCATGAGCGTTGTTAAGTGCTGCGAGCGGCTACGCATCTCTTTTTGATTCCATGTTTTATACGCCGCATCCTTTCGCTCCCTTTTATGCTGCTTTTCTCCCTCGCCTCATTTCGTCTTTGCTTCTTCCACTGCGTCCCCCGTCGCTCCCTTGTCGTTATACACACAAAACAATCGTCCCTTGAGGGAAATGACAGGCGAAGGGTTTCGAGGCTACAAGAAGGGCTGTAGCCCGCGCTGTTTGTCGACTATTTCCTTCTGTCTCAATTTGCTTTGCCATGTAAAAACATAAGCAGCATGTGTTTCTGCGCTCCAAGCCGACGAATAAGCATCCCGTTCAATGGCGCGAAAACTTTAGCCGCGGAGATCAATAAAGCCAGGGCGGTTTGCATGGTTATCGCTTTGGAAGGAAAATATGATTTGGCTGTGTTCCTTGCATGCACCGGTGGCGATAAAAAAAACTGAGGGTATCATTAAACACAAGTCTCTTGTTGGAGAAACTTCTATACACTGGCCTAATAAAACGTGGAATCGAAACGATGTTGTGAAAGTTTCTGCCTGATTTCTTGAAACTGTGTCTACATCAAATAGGTTACTCTTCAGCTTTAAGAAATGTTCTGTTGTCATCTCCATGTCATGTCAACATTTACTTTAGAATGACAAATGTTCTCCTACAACTATTTTTGTATGGCAGTTTCTTACGATAGAGGTATTGTATAGTGAATTAAATAGTACGGAACAATGTTTCTTTGTAATATTTTACTACCATGCATTAATTAATTGATCTGTTGATGTTTAAGAACTGCCAAGGAATTATTTACAGAAATTAAAATAAAATTATTAGGCCTAAAGTAAAGTAAATTTAATATGGATAAAAATTGTACGGACGTTTGTTTCACTGATATAATATTTTTCTTACGACCAAATGAAATCAAATAAGATTATGTATCTTTCCTCCAAAATAATACACTCTTACAAAAACGTGGGAAACACATGAATCGTCTAATCACTTCACGGGAAACACAATTGGTCACACGTTGTTTAAACCTGAATTGTGCGCGATATGTGGCGACCTAGTACCTAGCACTTCCAACCAAAGTCAGTCATTCTTTAGCCTTATCATTTGGTATATCACGTTGACTAGAAAGTGATCACATAATAATAACTTTCAAATTTCGTAAACTAAGACTATAAGAATGGCGAAGCAGAAATTCGAATTCAAAATGCCTTTCGAGAAAAATGTTTTAAAATAAACTTATACACGTAGACTCGACATTTGTTCAAATAATGATAAAGTGTTAGTAGAGTATGTAAACGGAAGTATTTTTCGTAAATTCACGTTACGAAGCCATTTACGTAAAGTAACAATATTGCTTCATTTAATTCAACCTGACGTAGCTATATCGGTACATTGGCGTATCTCCATAAACTAAGATTCAGTCAACCGCAACCGTATATGAAGTCATACAATATGTGACAACGAGAATTTTATTCAACTAAATATAGCTACACCAGTGTGGTTTCATGCTACAAAACCGCACCTGCAAGGAACGATGTGAAGCGGGTGTAGAGTAGGCCTAATATACAAAAAAAACGCGAAGTTTAAATAAGTTACGGGTTTTTAACGATCGGAGAAGTAATAGGCCTCTCTTTTTTAATCATGGCGGACAAAGATCAGTAAATCAAAGCAGTAAACTTGTGCAGTTATTCAGTTTAAGTGTGGATACTAGCTAGAATGGATCATTACGATTAGAAGTGCATATTAATAAACAAATAATACAACTATTTACTTTGCTTTGAGAAAAAAATATACCGGTTTTCGCAAATCGCCTTAGCAAGTTTGAAAGTACACTTAATTGAAATGTCAGCTGAAAAATATTTAATTTATTTGCTGGTGTTTCTACAGCAGCTAACAATTTCTTTTGTAGCTAAACTACACCACACCGACTCCACCAAGTATGTTGAATGCAGCGAAGCTACTACATTTTGTAAAAATGTCCGTGAATTAACAACAAAAAATAATCTCTAAAGAATAGGTGTTGTATCAGAAATCTGATAGTAACTAATTAATACAAACTGTAACTGAAGCGCTGGGAAGAGACAAATTCAACGAATTTACTTTTAGTTTTAAAACATATGTCATTCCCTGAAGTGACGTATTATGATTAGTGTAAAGAGAATATTCGTAGCGATTTATTAATACCCTGGAACATGGGTGACGGAATAGCAATGATGGAAGCAGTGTTTACTGTCGTTAACTAATAAATATATAGTAACTATTGTTATGGGCCTGATGACACATGTAGCAAACCTTTTTAAAAGAGATGACTGTCAGTGAATTGTAACACAACTGAGTCAATATTGCAGTAGACTGCAGGGATACATTCGATTTACTGGTATTTCAGAGTTAATTTTTGAGTGCGATGGAAAATGTGCACCGTGTACATTACATGAGCATTATTTATGTTAAATGTGACAGAAATAGAAAACTGAACTGAAAGAAAACGAAATAACAATGACTTCAAGTGTGCTCACTGTACCGTGAATAACCTATATACACGAATGTGAACAAGTGTATGTACGCCTGTGTGTATCTGTGTGTGTGAAGGGGGCGAGTGTGTATGTAGACCTATCCTATATGAGTGTATGTATGTGCGTGGGCCTATATATGTGTAGTATGTTTGTATGTATGTCTCTATATATATGTTACGTGTGTAAGTTACAGATTTTTACATATACGTATTTTTGTGTATGTGTATCTATGTGTGTATATATACGCGCCTATACAGAAAGTGCAGAAGATACAAACGCATAGTAACCACACCGCGCTAATCCTGGGCTAAATTGGAGACGAAAATCTAAATTGCAAAATGTACGGTATTTGACATACATAATGTGGCTGGCAACACTGCACGGAGAACGTTTCCTGCTGCGCTCCACGTCCATGTATTATTTGATGTCTGTTGAGTCGAGTAAATTTAGAATCTTGTTTGAACTACTCGGGATTTTAACCTGCACACATGATATGAAGGTCAGAACAGGTATAGTGAGATAAGTAAGATATCTATGGACACTAACTACGGTGCTACTTTGCCACATTGTGCATGTTAAGTGTCACTGCACAACATTTTCGTCTCCAGTTCACAACAGGATTCGCGTGGTATGCTTATTGTGAGTGTTTCTGGACATCCTGTACATACATATGTTAATGGCAAATGTTTTGCGAAGACAGTAAGACAGTTTACGTTCACAATGTGGCAACATAGCACGGAATAAGTCCCCTCTTGTGCTCCGCATTGGTTTATACCACTGTTCTGGCCATCATATTATCGGCGCAGGTTCAAATCCCGAGCAGTCCAAGCACTACACCACGGCACTATACATAAACTAATATCAGTATGTGGAGCGCATCAGAGGACTTTCTCCGAGTTGTGTTGCCACATTGAGCGCGTATAGTGTGCAACATTTTGCCATAAACAAAACTGTCTACAGTATCTGAATAGTTCATGTGATAATATATGATTTTAAATTTATGTTTACTCTTTTTCATGAGACTTTAAACTACACGGCAGACATTTGCACCAAACGAAAGAAAAGTGAGAATGTAAAGAAAAAAATTCCTTTATCTGGGACCCGATTCTTGAGTTGTTGCGAGGTTATTTTCACATTCCGAATCTCTCTACTGCGATTCCGAATCTCACGGTCCTGATTCCGTAATGAAAACTTTATACCCAAAGAATGCTATTCTTGAGTACTTAATTACGAAATGTGGAATGTGGTGGTGAAATTATTGAAAATTCCGAACTTCCTGTAGGGGGAATACACCACACCGAAAATAAGTGACGAACGAAAACCATTTTACACACACACACACACTTACACACACACATGTGTGAGGTCTTACAGTTTGTGGGGTTAGAAGAGTAGAGTAGGTTATTTTTAAATCGTTGATAATTTAACATCGTAAGGATTTTCATATTTTTGACAATGGATTTCGTACCGAAGAAGATTACAAAAGAGCACATATTTTATTTAATCTAAAAAGCTTCACAAATGCATATTTCGTTGTTGACTAGTAAAGTGAAATCTCAGATCTCACCATCTCACTAAGTTGACAGCAAGTGAAATTAATTCCGGATGGAATAATTTCATTTCGAAATTATTTCCATTCAAGAATCACAAAGTAAAAACCATTGCGAAATTTCGAGCAATCTCGTAATGGAATTACTTCACATAATTTCAAGAATTGACCCCCTGGAGACGAATAAATCCGGCAATATTTTTGCTTCCCAAATAAAATTACTAAATATTTATAATCGTACTATCGCCTTATCATAACGAGCGTTACTGGCCGCAGGCGATACTGCGTACTCCTCAGTACGACCTGTTGGGTTACAGTGAAGTGTAGTGTAGCACGTAAATAAAAAAAATGTAGAAAAAAGCGGGACTGGGAGAACGGTGGTGATAATAGGTCGTAATAATAGCGCTCTCTCTTTTCCCGCTAGTGTACTGGCAAAACATCGGAGAGTGCGAAGGACGCAATAATGGCAGTGCAGGTCGGAGTGCAGTGCTCTTATGCACGCTGATCGTTGCCTGCCTGGCCGGAGATGCAGTGTTGCCAGCTTACATTTGGCGCCGTTCAAAAATATTTACCGGACCAATATATGTATTAATTTCAGCGCGCAGCGTGAATTTTCTGCGGAGTGTAACACAGTTACAAAACTGTTATTAATGTGCCGTTTGCTTAAAGTATAATATATTTAAATGCTATTTTGCTGTGGTAAAACTACTTTATTATTTTAAGTATAACCGCTGACACGTTTCTCTTTAAACTCAGATTTGGGAGGACCCGGATTCGATTTCCGGCCCTGACCATCCTGATTTCTGTTTGTCATTTGTTTCCCGAAGTCGCTCCAGGCAAGTTCTGAAATGGTTTCTTAACATAGGCCACTGCCGACTCCACTTCCCATCCCTGTGTAAAATTTTCTAACCATCTATAATGACTTCTCTGTCGACGAGACGTAATTTCTCTCTTCGTGTGGTGGGAATTTAGCCGATTTTAGGTGGAGATTCAGTTGATTTTCGAAATTGTTAACTGCAACACTGGCTAGATGACGTGTACACGCGACCGCTTTGTCACCCCTCCATTATTCTTACTACTTCCATATCACGCATTCACAAATCTACCTCTGGACACAAAACTTACAACTTACGTATCTACTAACGCTATCGAGGTGGCCCCATTATTAACTGATTACGTTCCAGAAGTAACCCCCGCCTCCTGTGTTAAGGGCGTTCAAGTGGCAAAAGTTGATAATTGTATATTTGTACGACATAGTGTTGGTTTTATAGACCTTACTTGTGACTACATTTTCCACTTGTGAAACTTTTTTAGCTCACACAGTCTTTCCATAGCGGCACGTCAAAGTCAAAATTTGCAAGTTGCGGGAACATGCTAATAACCAAAAACAACTGACTTATGTGAATGAAATAATTTACACCGAAATTATATAGTATGGGTCATATGCTAAAAGATTTAAAATCACACAATGCAATTATTTTGTTCAGTTTAAAAATTCTGAAAATAACGATAATTTTCTTAGTTTACTGTCATTTTTTAAAAATACAATGGGACTTTGTTGTGTGTTTTCAAATCTTTAACATATGACCCATACTCTCTCATTTCAGCGTAAATTATGTCATTCGAGTAAGTCAGTTGGGTTTGTTTTTAGCATGTTCCCGTAACTTGCAAATTTTGACTTTGACGTGCCGCTATGGGAATACTGTAAGAGCTAAAAAAAGTTTTAAAAGTAGAAAATGTAGTCACAAGTAACGTCCACAAATCTAACACTATGCCGTGCAAATATACAATTATACGTTTTTACCACGCGACCACCCAAAGCTGTTCGACAGAAATAAAATAGCTATTTTATGTTTGTACTGAGTACTTTTTACCAAATAAAGATATTTAATAGCCTGTAATGTTTGCTTATTGACATGTGAAATTCTAAATTTTCAGTTTACCTTAATTACCCGTACTAAAAACCAACTTACAAGAAACAAGGGAATTCTCAGCGAATGTTAAGTCACGAGGTTAGCATGAGTAGGACAGTAACACAACTTGCAGCTTACCCGAGTAGAGTTTTTAGGCTTCCAACAGGTCAGGAGAGCGACTTCTTGGTCTATGTCTAGTTACCGTGTTCGAGAGCAAGTGAAGATGATGCTAGCAAATTTGGCGCGAAAAATAATAAACAGTGGAAATAACCAAAACCCTAACGAAGTGAAACTGAACGCGCTGTATTCAAAATATTGAAGAAAGAAGCATGAAACCTTATTAGATATACTTTAGTGTAGAAATAAACACACAAAATGCATCTGACTTCGCATTTAGCAAAATATTTAACAAACGTATGAAGTATAATATGTCGGCTTGTCTTGAATTCACGCCTTCTTAAAACTCTAACTTGCTTGCAGGCGTTTACACATAACTTGGTGATCGGCAACACCTGGTAACGTTTCTGAGCACAGCTAACACAAGAGGTAATCATTTATAACCACCATGAGGTACTAATGAAATGTCTAGTACTTCTGGGAACTGTACGGTAAATTTTCGTTAGTTTCACAATTTTTTTTTAATACAGTCACATTCCTATGAGTGATATTAGATATCTCGTTACATACCTTGTCATGACAACTACATTCGAGGGGAATTATTTTATTTCTCTAGGTAAGTTAGTTTTTACTATAGGTAGGCTATGTACCCAATGTAAACATTTAAAATTGTACGTGTCAGTATGAAAAGAGCTGCAGAGCAAAACAAAATGATTGTTAAAAATTTCATCAGAACTAATATATAGCCATAATAGGTGAACAATTTTTGGTACAAATATGAAATAACGATTTTTTTCTGCCCAACAAAACAATGTTCATGTCGGAGACCTTGAAAGCTACAGAGTAGTTAGTACGATTGAGACACCGTCTCCGGATACAAGACTCGTGTAGCTTACGCAAGATCGTGCACTATCGTCCACACTTTGCGCTGTAGGTTTGCCTCAATGAGACCCTCAGAAGCGATCCTGTCGTTTGAAAACATAATAGTTGATATCAAGGAATGCTGCATGTCGCTGGTACATTAAACGAATCGTAGCGTTTAGTTCTTACTTAAAAATGATAGAAAATAAGCCCGTTTTGGCTGTTTTCATCTACAAATAGTGACATAAAGAAAAATACTGTTTCTTCCAACATGAAAACATTCGTAAACCATATTTGTAAAAATGGTAAATTGGTAAAGGTTGTTTAGTTGTTATATAACAACGCCATTACTCAAGCTATGGTGAAGTTTGTAGCCCGGGGCAGATGACGTCTGTAACATAGCAACAATTGGGAACGTTTTCCTGATACTGATGTTCCTACCAGGAAGCAACTAGATGAAATCCTCAGCCATTGTTCCTATCACACGAATGTTAAAAACACAACCGTTGTCATGTAGCGCTGATGGACACTTCAGGTCGTATTCAGAAACAATTTTAGTCATGGTTTAAAAAATAGTCCTAGTTTAAATCGCCATATTTAGTCACTACTTGCGATTTTCCGTATTCAGAAAGCGCAGTTTAGTCAAGGCATGGGGCTAGTTTAAGGTGTGATTAACCTGAACATTAGCCAGGTTTGGAACAAATACGGCGGCATATTAGAGTTTATTTTATCACGACATATATTTTCAGCATGGCAATTCGAAAAAAGGAAAGTAAAACAGCAGAGGATGGCGTTTTCTTAAATTACATCTTAGCAGTTAGTTATATTTACAGAAAAATGCTGGAAAACGTTCTAATGAATATACATTATCATACCTTTTAAGATTTATTTACCTCATTGTGTGTTTATTTTACGATGTTAACACATTTCTAAAACAATTTAAATACATAACTAGTTTGTCTTTTCCGTTGCGAATTCTTCTCCGATACCGCATACTGAATTTTGACGCAAATGCTATTACATGTAATAATATTAGCAATTCGCACCCTACATAACCAAAAATTCAATTGCTTATTAAGTAGAAGATGGAACAAGAATACGACGCTTGACTAATCGTCATGGCAACGGGCAGTTTTGCGATGTTGCCAAACCTTTCACATGTCTTAAACTGTGACTAGTTATGGTCTAAAGTTACAATAAATGTGCTTCTGAATACGATATTTTAGTAGTTCTTAGTCGGGGGTTTAGTCGTGGTCTAGTTAATCTATACTTAGACCAGGTTTAGACCTGGTTTAACGAAATGTTTCTGAATACGGCCCTCCAAGAAAAAAATTATTCATTAAAGGGACTAACTTTTCTTGCTAGCCACCACATGTGTAGGCTACTTCTGGCGTCCAGATACACGAAATTAAGTCATGTACTCAGCACATGTTAACTTTACATTCTTGAAGGCAACTGGGGCCTAGGTTGGGGCAGTGGCAAGAGCACTCGACTCCCACCAAGACGATACGGGTTCGATTCCTGGCGGGGTCCCAGGAGCGAGGATTGCCGCTGGTAGGTGGGTTTTCTGAGGAATTTCCCGTTTCCCCCGCGCCGTCATTCCGGCGCTGCTCCATACTCATATCATGTCACCTCTCACCAGCGCTAAAGTCGTAGATGTTAAGTACTGACCAAAATCTTTTCACTCACTCGAAGGCAATTCTCAATATCCTCTTCCTGCACTCTTGTGCTCTACCCACTTCAGCGTACTTACTGACGTTCACAATTCACGTAACGAATACCGTAAGATGATCAAGATTGACTTTGCATGAACGATATTGTAAAAATGGTTCCTACACCACGGTCAAAAAAGAAAGAAAACAGGTTTACTTCACTTCTTTAGGACACCACAATTAACATCAATGTTTCTGTGTGAGCGTGCCAGATAGTAAATTCTAACTATAGCCTGTCAAGTCTACGGTGAAGTGAACATGTTTCGAGCAAGTAAGGTGGAATGGAGATAAAGAATTAACTTGCGGATAAAAAGTTTTATCGGAAAATGGAAATTTACCGCGTTAGATGGCGACATGATTCCAACGAATTGGGACATTTATTAAAAACCACTGCGATAGTGGTAGGTGCTCTAAGAATCCAGATCTAGAGAATCTCAAAGCCCTGGTGAGAGTAAGGTTATGTTTTTAAATGTTAAATTAAATAAATTGCGTTCAGTACCCTGTCGGACCTACATGTATCCCACCACTGATTTTTTCATCGTCACTCACATTGTTATAGGGTCTTGTAAACGTTTGATGTTTTTGCACCGCCAACTATGTTTAGAGATGAGGGTTTATCGCGGGAAAACTAGATTGTGTGTTGGATTTCAACGTATGTTAGTGATATAGACCCGCGTAATATAATATGTTGGAAATCTTTTGCTTTGAATTGTAATGTTGGTTCTACTTTTGGTGTTATAAATTGTATGCAAGCTCCAGTTGTTTTTTTTTTTTTTTTTCAAAGAAGAAAATGAAATTTGAACGTGTACATAGAGCTGTAGCCCTATTTGACTAAGTCAATAAGAATATCGCTATTGTAATATGTAATGCCTATTGTTGGTATGCAGACAGCTGAGTTATGTCAAACGTATTTCACTCAATCATACATGTGACAAGAAACTACAGTGTTTTCAAAGGTATGTTGACACAAAATATTTTCGCGATATACCATCGTCTCTAACTATGTTGTCTGTGATATTATATATATTTTTAATTTCTTTGAAAATGTTTTTCAATGAAAATCCAGGATGGAAAAACATTGTTTTGGACACACGACATTGCAGCTCTGGGTCGTCGTCGCAGAGTACAGTAAAAAATCCTATAATCAGGTATGTCGAAACACAGAAATAAATGGAACAATCAAAGTTAAAAAATCAATGAACAAAAAAACAGTGAAAAACTAAACATAGGTTACACAACACACTAAACATGTTTACATGGACAAAGAGAACGTCACAGGCACACAACTAGTCACAACATACAAGGAACACATTAGTTTTATTTCCTTGGACGAGCTTGTCGCCAAACTCAGCCTTATTTATTGATGTTTCTTGTCTTCTTCGTCATTGTATGGGACGATATAGAGCTGCAATCTTGTATTTTCAAAATAATTTGTTTCATCAATATAATTATTGTAAATGTTGCAGTAAATTCACATACCATTTCCGTAATGTACACTTACATTAAATTTTTTCCACTTCTACCACTTCTAACTTTAGTCTGTACGAGAAAATAGTCTGCTAATTAAAAAAACTGGCGTGGAAATACTTCGCAGAAAATCTTCACAGATATTCGAAAATTGCTTACACAACTCCCATGTATGCCTACAATAGTATAATTCATTTCGGTATGAAAATTATTAATTTTTAATTAGTTAAGACATTTTTTTTACTATTTTTCATAACAATTGCTGTAGTTACACATTATTTACATACATAAATTGTAAGCAAACAAAACAATTTTCAAAATGTTTATCTTTTGTCATAGTAAATGCGTTCGTTCAAGGGGATAAGAGTGACTTGAATTGAAGCTGATCGAAAAAGGTGTTCGAGTACTTGTCAGCTGCTATTCGCACTACGCTGACCAGCACAAAAATGAATTAAACGTTCAGCTCATACCGCAAACGACAGGTTGAAAGGCAGCTGATCATGTAGAAAAATGGAAACGTTGCAACAAGACTTCCTGATTCAGATCACATCCCATCATCTAGTGAATGTTCTTCATTCGCACTTCGGCATAGAGGACTTCAGTAGTGTGGACAGTAAGAGAATAAAATAAGCTAAAATTCAATGAAAACCTTAAGAGCCAGTCCTCTGTCGTTATTATTTCCGAGTGCAGTTATGCACACTTTAATATGTTTAAGATGGACATGCATATGCTTTTATTCCCAGGTACACGTTTCAACGAGCTTCACGTTTGACTGCATCAGTGCTGCGTTTGAATATGCGTATTAGGTGATACGAACAGCGATCTATATTGTATTTCTTCTAGTTAACTTGCGCAGATTTATTTGAAGTACAGCAAGCAAAGTTAAGGGCTTGTTCCCGAGTTTTTTTCAGACTGGTGCCAATAACTCAAATATTTTTCAACCAAAAGTTTTGAAAAATCTGAGTCAATGTGCAATCACACGATGCACAATACTGTGGGCGTGTTTTTTAAAATAATGTACTATTCGTTAGCAAATAATTTCCTTCATTTTTGCTTATTTTCACGACGAAAAACGTGGTACTTTGGGTAATGAAATCTAAAAAACCGTTCTGTGTAATTCTGCAAAAAAATTTAGCTTCAAATTACAACATATAAGTGTCAAAAATGTGCAGCGAAATTTCGATATGAGTATTAGGTAGCAATAAAAATAATATCTTCGAAATCACTGCAAAACTCCGTAACAAGGCCTTAATGTGGACGTGCAGTCCCTTCGCTCTAAAGAAAACAATTATGGCTCCGCGTGTTTTAGTCTGCTTGTGAAGGGGAACGTAGGCTAATGAGATCACCTTCCTCTGTGTGTGTGTTTGTCCCCTAAAAACTTTTGAACCCATGGGCAGAATTTCACCAAAATTTGTGAATTTTATATATCTCAGTATTGCCGTGTACGTATTAGCAAAGTGGCGGTCATTTAAACATTGATAATACTAGATATCTTAACGAACCACGCCGTAGACTTTTTCAAACACGGTACACGTATATCACTTAGTGAGGTTACATCACTGAATATATTTTGTTTATGCTGTGTTCATATTTTCAAAATGGAGGCCAGTTTAAATATCGTGAATAAAATGACATCTGAGAAATATTTTTCCAAATTTCATAAGCATCAACATACACATACCACTTACCAATGTGACTTGAAGCTTATGTATTTTGTTCGTCGTGTTTATATTGGCGGCCTCCATAGTGTATTCAGTTAGGCGCCGGTCTACGGTGCGAGAGGTCCTGGGTTTGAATACCGGGTCGGACATGGATGTTGTGTTGCCACTTCACCTCTCTTCACCTTCATCGGCTCCCTGTTAAAGACCCGTTAAAACTTCTGAACTAACCTTGTGTTTATATTTTCGAAATGACAGCCCCTTGAACATTTTTTGTACACACGAAATATCTGATGAAACATTTTTCAGAATTTCACCAAACTTTTTACACATATAGTACGTAGTGAGTTGACGTTATTATTTTTTTGTTCATCCCGTATTCATATTTTCAAAATGATGGCCATTTGAACGTTTTTTAACAGATGTAATATCTTAAGAATCACGTATTAGAATTTCATTAAACTCGTTACACAAATAGTTCTTATGAAGGTGGTCTGACTTTTTTTGTTTTCTATTCATGACGTATTCGTATTTCCTAAATGTTGGAAATTTGAACTATTTTCGACCACACGCGATATCTGAAGAACTAATGTGGAAAATTTAATCAAACTCGAAACACGTATAGCAATAAGTAAAGCGACATGACTTTTACATATTATATTCATGCCGTGTTTATTTTTATGATGACGGCAATTTGAACATTTTGAATATCTGAGATATCTTTAGAACCATACATCAGAATTCTTTCGAATTTGTTACACATGTAGTACTTAAAAAGTTGACTTGACTTATATGAATTTTGTTTATGCCGTGTTTATATTGTCAAAATCGTGGTTTTTAAATTTTATTGATCAGACGAGATACATGCGAATCTACTAAGAATTTAATTAAACTCGCATGTAGTACTTAGTAAGTTGACATTGATTCTATAAATTTTATATTTGTCATGTTCATATTTTACAATGTCAGACATTTAAACACTATTTTCACATTACGAGATAACATAAGTTTAATTTTTCAGGTTATTTAAAGGCGAATTATACACATAGAACTCATTAAAGTGACTTGACACTTTTTGTTTTCTATTAATCCCGTGTTCATATTATCGAAATGGTGGGCATTTGAACATGAGTTATTTATAAAGAATCCATGTACGCGAATTTAATCAAACTCAGTACCCGCGTAGTACTTGGTGCAGTGACTTCCTATGTTGCTCTTACCGTAATGGATTTTTGTAGTGGTGGTCCTTACAACTTCCTTTGATTAAACAAAGTAACAAAATGTAATGAAATTTGGTACAAAATTAGTACTAAGTTAGTTAACATTGCTTAAATATTATTTATTTATCCCATGTTTAATAATGTACGCTCCAAAATTTGGAATATTTAACGCCATGAATTTTCATTTTTAACACACGTATTTCGAGAACTATTGGATCGTTCGGAACTATATTTAATTTTAGACTCATAAATTTATCCAAACTTTGAGTTAACTAGTACATACTGTTAAAGGTTCGCCACGTTTGGAGGTAGTGTGACACAATTGAATAAAATGTTTCGTATTTCCATAACGACATGAGCGATTTGTCCTTATTGGGTTAATTAGCACAAACATTGAGAAACGTTAATTAATTATGTTGGTAACTTCTTATTTGGTAGTGCGGTTGGTTCGAAACCTACTTACTACGTACATATAAATTATATGTTTACATACTCTTAATAAATTTTGCTGGTATTCGCTTAGAGCAAAGAGAGATATTACTGATTCATACAATAATAGCTCAAAAGTTTGATTTCCGGTACGGGCACCTTAAAATATATTTTCCATGAACTTCCCAAAAACTCTCCAGGCTAATTTCGTGCTCATATTCAGGCTTAAACCTTTCTCACTCCTTATTGTTTCTCTACCAACGTCTTGATGGGCCTGGGGTCGTGAAGAACCTCTTGGCGAAAATTAAAATATTTTACACATTTTTTAGTTTGGCATCTAGCCTGAAGCTTACTTGACGGATATGTATCAAACGATGAAATACAATACATTTTTGGACTTAAAGTGGTATATTAGTTTATTTTGTGTTGACAGACATCATTCTCTGCACAATTTCAAAACAGCAACACTAATGCCCTGCTGATAATAGTGAACCTATGGGGAGCAGAGACGGATTCGTCAACAGATAACTCGTGAAACACAGACCACATGACACGTCGACAGATAACTCTTGTTGTAGAAACCACATGGTACTGATAACGTAGTTTTTATATTCTTAAACTATCGACCCACGACTGCCTGCGTAGGTTCTGCGTACCAGTAAACTCATCAACCCTGACTGGAAATAAGGTTTGACATTTCTCCCTTCCCCTCACTCAAATAGTTGATCATACCTATACATAACACGCCTACTCCGTACGTCAGTGAATCATTCCTGTGATCACCGATTAGGCAGAAAAAAATATTTCGGAGATATTTATACCGGAGCAGGTCGTTTGGCCTAAAAGTATTTTCTGCAACGTCGTTTGCCCTAGAAGATTGTGTTTAGAATACCACTTAAATCTACGTCTACATGCGTTTTTCCTAACGTCGTTTACCATAAAAGCGTTTCTCTAAAGTCGCCAACCCTAAAGGAATTTACCGTACGATTTAGGGAAAAAAACGCCTTTTAGACAAACTACATGTACTCATGTCGTCAACATTGAGTTTTATATCGGTTGCTGCGTTTCGTCTTTCGATGTTTTTTTCGTCTGTACTGTTCTTTATCTCCGTGTCACGAACCATTTACTATGTTATGGCATAGTGTTATTTTATCCAGTTTCATCACCTACTCTCACAAATTATTTAGTCCATGTATTTACACTTTTGTACAAAACATTTTTGTTATTCCATTGTCTAGGATATCATATTTTCAGACTGGTTTAATTGAATTTTCTGCAATTTGTTTGTTCAGTTCGAGTTTGACTATTTCATTATGGTTTCTTAGCTCTTTGTCGTTTTATTAATTTGTTTTTAATCGTTTCTTATTAATTTTCTTCATAAATTTGTTTGACCTACGTTTGACAATGGACACTGTGCTCCAGTTACGTATAACTTTTTCATATTTGCCAAATATTTAATGACGTGAATAGGGATGGGAAAATTTCGCGAATTCAATTACCTGCGTGTTAGAATAAAATATCGTACGCATACTCAAGTCCCGACTATTTGTCCAGTAGCTGCTACTCAGTGAAACAGCAGACAAAGTACAAATAGACGGATCTTGAGTATGCATAGGATATTTGATTATAATATGCAGATCGTTAAATTCGCGAAATTTCCCCATCTATAGACATGACTTACACAGTCGTTAAACAGACGACTTGAAAAGAGGCGGAGCTTCAGTCAGGTGTGGGATACAATTCCTATCTCCATGGATACTGCAGCCGAACATAACCTTCATTTAGCTGTTTGGCTTCACATGTCCCGGATGAGATGTACGTCAAGAAAATTGATTATTTGTTTGGAATTTGCTGTTTTTTTGCAGGTAAACATTAATCTTATGTATTTGCGTATCTTAACCATGAAATTGAAACTACTATTTTTTACCCTTGCGTGCAAATCTATGAATGCGCAACATTTTTGCTTTCTGCAATTACCAACTAACAAATCAGCATGCTTGTAAACAAGCTTTGTTTCCCACAATACGTTTCCCCTGCGGTGACGTCAGGGGACGTGTACTTCAAGTCGTCCATTGAGCAGGTCTCCGAATTATGGCTTAGGAAATCTTCTAGGTTGCTTCACATTCATGACAGTTGAGCAGCTCTCAGTACCATAAATTGGGGTTACTTTGACCACTCAAAATTTTGGTTTTTATATTGTTTAGTGACGAAAATTTCAAACATTAGCTATAAGGATAAAATGAATTATTGAAAATACTCGGCTCAGATTATCTATTTACCAGAAAAAAAAAATGTTGAATGGTCAAAGTAACCCCGGTTTACGGTATCTTAAGTTATATGTTCAGTGAAATCTTGTTAGCACTTTTGAAAGTTCTAAGTAGATCAAAAAGCAACCGCATATACATACACGCTATGCAGTGCCCCATTTTTTAAAAATTTATATTTATGCATATTTGTAATGAGACAAAGCGTTCGAATGCTATCAGTTAGGTGCGGGCCTAGTTTCCAGGTTAGACAGTGTGTTTGGGTAGGATATGTTTGCATGCAAGCCGTTCATTTGTTTAAACTTCGCCTCCTCGAGAAGCAGCCGATACCCCAGTAGCAACTTTTGGTTGTATCAACGTTGGCCCAACGTTTGAATGCTACCTTTTCACAAAATTGAAATGTCGCGCGAATAAACGTAGGTCCAACATTTCTTTTTTGGTTGTATTCTTACTAATTTCCTGCATTGATCCAACGTTGTTGGATTGTTGAACTTGTGTGTGTAGCATACGTAATTCCAAGCATTTACAGACGTTGAGCCAACGTTTCTCCGCAAAATTCATTCTACAAAAGTTAGATTAAGCATGGTTTTCATACTTACTTTATTTTCAGAGTTCTTGTGGGTTACTCAATTTATTACAACCAATAAAAAAATTGCGACCAGAATCAAGGTGGTTTCGAACTACCGTCAGCTATTATGTTGAAGCCGTTACTAGAAGTACATCGCCTTACCGATCGCTCTACGCAACCACGCGTTGTTTAAAGATATATATTAAGAAAACAATTACGTATTTAATGCAAATTTTAGAATAGTTGAACTTCCAGTGAAAACTGTATCTTGGGCAGCGGTTACATGGCGGCCTGAAGTAGATAACTGAAAGAGGTTTAGTCAGCCATTTTTAAACACGTTCAGTGTGTAGCTGCCGAAGTGAACACGTTCGCGTGGTTACACGGTACTCAATTGTCGCAGTCAAAATCGATTGTGTTTTGTTACGACAGTAAATTGTTTAGAGGTTATGTTTGGTTTAACCGTTTAACCTATGTACAAAACGTATACAGAGGATAGTAGCTGGAGACACGTCAAATTTACGTTATATTTTTTGAAGTCGCTTGTTTACATATTAAAAGTTTCGTCGGTCGCGATAAACATAACCTTTTGAAAGCTCTACTTACCCCGTCCCAAAGCTTGTAACACTCATATGTTGGTGCAATGTGTTATGTGATTACAAAAATTCTTCGTGACACAAAACATTTAAACCAATATTACACTTCATGGAACGTGGCAAGGATTTTCGAAAAGTTACTTTTACCACGAACGGCCACGTGCCTGCTTCATGCATACAAGAGTACTGGAAATGGCATACATTATTTTTCCGTTGCAAATATATTGAAGGGCTCATATTTTAACATGAAACTATTTTTACTTATACGTAGCCAACAAAACATTTTAATAACTTAATTTCCGCTGCTGCAACATAACACGGGGTTGTCAGCCATCTTGTGCGCAATGCTTGTTGACGTTTAACGAGCCAATCACAGCAAGGCATAGAGATTGTTGTTTAGGTGAAGAACCTTTACAACATGTTCAGTTTGAATAGGAAGCAGCGACGATATAAACTACTTCAGACACCGTGTGACCACACGTACGGCTGAGCAAGTTCAATTTAAACTAATTCCGAGACCCGCGTAACCGCGGCCTAAAACTGACAATGTCGATGTTTAACCAACCTACATTACCAAATCTTTTCCGTGGTTGGCCTACTGTGGATTACGGAGCGTTAACCCAACGTAAAGGAACGTACCCATTGCCAACGGTGTGTTTACCAACTTGTACCTAACAACTAACCATGAAATTAAAATTAAAAAAAAATACTGTTTTTAATATTGTCTATAATTTTCTTATCTAATGGAGTTGTTTTTAAAACGGAACACAACTTATATCAAGGGGAGGGGGGGGAGGATGTTTACAAACTTGATGTCAATGTCAGACAACCTACGAACACATGACTTTCCCTGGGGTTGGCGTAATGTGGGTTGTACAACTTAGGACCAAATATACTAAAAACTATCGTGTTATTTTCAACAGTTTGCCAACATTTAACCAACATAGGCTATATAGTCTCAAGAACGCAAAATTTGTATATATACAACCAGTATCAATTTTTTAATACAAGGAGCATTTGTGTTATTTTTCATGTAGTATTTAGAATTTTTTTATAAATAAATGCATTGTTTGAGCATTGTTGATACAATGTAAAAAAATAGTCCTAACATCAACGTTCTATTACCAACTTGCTACCAACTCTCATCCAACCTATAAACGAAATAATTTTTACGATAGACTTAATGTGGGTTATGCAACGTTGGACCACTAAAGATTTTCTATGGTTGGCTTAATGTAGGCTATGCTACGTTGGGCCAACATACTGAAAACAACCAATATCAAACCGTTGGATTTTCAACTTTTTGTCAACGTGTAACCGACATTATTTATTTCACAGAATGTAGAATTTTTATTTATACCGTCATTATCATATTTTCTTAAATACAAGGAACATTTTGGTGTCTTTCTAAACGTATTTAGGATTTTAACACAGGTGCTGTTTGAGCAATGTTGGTTCAATATAAAATTAGATATCTAACACAAACAGTATGACTACCAACTTGTTACCAACACATTTAACCCGCAAAATTTAAACAACAATAATTTGGTCTTTCAATATATTCACACATTTTCTGCTTTAAAATAACTATTTCCAGAATGTTCCTAATTCATTGCAATAAAAATACATTTTCGAACATATTTGCTTGCATACTAGACTGCCCCAATGTTGTATTTACGTGTGTTTTCCAACACAGCGTAATACCAACGGTACCAACCAAATTTCAATGTTGCCCAACGACGGTTTATACTGGGGTAGTGAGAGGACCTAGATAAAAAAATATCTATAAATTTATACTGAATACTGTTTAACTTGCCAGCAAAGATTCTTATAGTATTTTCTTCGTTTAAAAGTTGTTACATACATATTTTTTCGCTAAATTCTATTTACATTTTTAATAACTTTTTTTTTCAAAAAGCAAAATAATTTCCAGTTTTTATTTACAAATTTTGCTATGTTCCTCAGTCTGCACATGTTGCCCGAAGACGGGAACATATATCAGCTCCCGAAATGTCGCATCTGTTGTGGCCGAAGTGAGCCTGCTGTTCCGCGTTTGTGTTGTCCACGTTCAGTTTTGTGGCCATTTTTCATACAGCTTATTGGTTTTGTGTAGTTTTCATATTATGTCGTGTTTCTGGTTACACAGACTACTTTCCGTTCCAAAATTGCGCACACGCGCGTGCACACACACACACACCACCAAAAAACCGCACGGCAACGTTGCCTTCACGTCACACGGTAACATTGAGTCGTTGCTACAACGCGCTGTAATGTGCCATAAATGTGCAGAATAGGTGCAGGCAACGTTGCAATGTGACTTTGCCTGCACGTCACAAACTGCACGTTGCCAGCACATTGATATCACACATCCAGCACGTTGCTACAATGTGCTCTATTGTGCCAGAAATGTGCCTAATACGTGCCGGCAACGTGCCAACGTCTCGTGCAGGCAACGTCTTTCATGGCAACATGGCCTGCAAGTTGCCAACACTTCGAAAGCACATGACTAGCACATTGCGATAATATGAACAGCATTATTTCAAAACTTCTAGATCCATTTTTTAATCCTCCATTCACCTTTGTGAAAAGTGCAAATATTTAAAAAGTCATCACCTAATGTCAGAATTATAACGAAATGTGAGTACAAAACATTACTTTCGTTTGTGTTGATATTGAGCGTTTGGATTCACAATCACTGATATGAAAAGTGTTACACTATTTCTGGTACTTACATAAAATAAAATACTTATCATCCCTATCATAATTAAGTGAATAATAAATCACGCAACGCACGTGCAAACAAAGCATTTCGTACGTCAGTAAGTTCGGAGAAACAGTTTCTTGTTGAGATTAGATTATTTTTATTTCCCGTGAGGGCCTTTTTTTTTTTTATCAAACTCTGATGTTAATTTTATGTCCGTCGCTTGCCAGGCCATAACGTAAAATCTAATAGGTGCATGCATAAGCCTTAAAGAGACATCATACTCGCTCAGGTTGGCTCGCGCGACGGACGGCCATCGTATTCGGGACATTAATGTTGTTTATGTCAGGATATAAACCGGCCGTCGCCGTGATAGTCCTTCAGGACATGAATCGACGGTAAGAAACGCGACTGCAGCTTACCATAATGTTTCTCCAATTTTGCTTTTGCTTTTCTGTAACGACCGTAGTCTGTAGCTGATTGGGAGGCCTGTAGCTCACTGTGCTGGCAGCTCAGAATTTTTCGCTTTCAGAACAACTGCCTCCATCTAAACTACATGCCAGGCACAGCGACCAAATAAAGATATGTATATTTTCCGGCTCTCGTCCGATCCCTATCATAACCAGAGCCTCTTTAACTCGTCAATTGCCATTGTACTGACTGGAATATCTTCTTGGAGTAGTATTTTGTAAATGTTTTCTGAAGCAACTAATGTGTTTTATTAAACATAAAATAGATAAAACACGTTATAAATACGTTTCACTGTATGGGGATAGTTCACGCAGTACATTGCGTCCGTAAAATTATTCAAAATTCCAAGCTTTTCTTATTTCATCCACGGCATTACTTTCAGTTTTTATCTCGATTTATTATTTTTGAACGCGTGGTTTTTGGTGGCCATGAAAACAAGCACACGAACATGAATAAGGCAAAGAACGCAAACTGGCGATACTTCGGAAGCTATGGACACTATTCAAGAATGAACAGTGGTTAGGAGCCCACTGCAAAGTAGATACTGTGTGGTGGCCCTCAGTCATTCTCTGCGTGTCCGTGTGAAGTTCCAAGTCCGCTGAAATGCAAGACTTGTCTTCGTTGATAACTGAAATATTTTTCGCCACAGCACAGAATAAAACATTTCGTAGAAAATCTGATTATAATGTATTGGTTTAACGAACCTCGAGCTGACTGTCTGTGTTAAGGAACAAACGTTCAATTTAAATAAAGAAAACCAGTTTTGCGTTCAAAACCGGTTGTTTCAATTGCTGCCCGTTGCGTTCATTGGAATGTTATCTAATCCTGCAAAATTATGCTGTTACTTGGAATAGTATTACTTTAAAATGTATCAGTTCAGATTTTTTTTCAGGGTAACAGTCTTTCGTTTCAGTTCTCACACCGACTAGAATTTGGTACGTTCATATTTTTTTTAGATAGCAATATAGTTAATATCTTGGATAAGCATGACTCACAAAGTAACGGACTGTATTCACGCACGGAACATTATATTACTATCATCATCTGCTCCGAGCCAATTTGGCGCAAACTCGCTTCTCAGATTGAGTCACACGGATGTGGATTTAGAACAACCTATCATCAGTTCGACTTCTCTTGCCTTAGTGTGACACTTCAACGAAGAAGACCACGTGCTAAATGGTGTCGTTAGTTAAACTTCCCGGTCAGCCTCGATAAGACTGCATTTCGGGTCAGCGTAATATCCGTTTGCTGATTCCAACGTCCGAAAATTCGATAATGTATTTCAGATTATAAAACATGTCTAACGAACTTTATTTTATCTCTGGAAGTAATTTCAATACGCCCGCGCATATTTTGCACATTGTTAAGTGACGTAGCACATTTAGAACACATATTTCAGCGTTCAGTCATGTAAGAGTATTTACTAAAGAGGGCGTGATACATAATTCAACGCTAAAAGCATTAATCTGTAACTGTAGGTTTCTTGAAGCCATTTTGCGAAAGTTAAACAATAGCAATTCTAAACAATAGTTTTAGCCAAAGTTTTAAAATAGATAGTTTCCAGTGTTACGAACTTCTGAGGCACAATCTCTGAAGCCGAAACCTCGCGCATTTAACTGCGGCGCCAGAGATCACGCGTAACGAATTAGTAATTTTAGATAAATATTTACTCATAAAGTTGGCAAATACCATTGTCTAGGATTGCCATTGAGTATTTTATCCATATTGGCTGGGGAAAAAGCGTAGAAATCAATTGATTTTTCAGCGTTTATTTATCTACCGCGTGTGTGTATGTCGGCCGTGGAGGGCTTATGAGGTCCAGCCAGTCTGACTTCTTGCAAACGTCACGTTGGTACTTACACTCAACATACAATGTTGCCATCGTACTTTCACCGCGCTTGTCGCAGCAGCTAGAAAGCTCGCCTCTCAACAATGTCATCTAGGTTCGATTCCCGACAGCGTCGACCCGAGATTTTGTCAAGTGTGGGAATCTTGCCGGACAATGTAGTTGGTCGGCTGTTTTCTCAGGGGTTTCCTCTTTCCCCCTCCCCTTCGTTCCACCGTTGCCCCATACTCGCCTATTATCACCTCCATCAGCGTTGGAGAGCTTGCTGTTATGTCTGTAACTATATAATTGTGGCTGTGGGGATTCTTGTCTTATATGTGTAAGAATATTAAAAAAAATTATAATCAACAATGCAGCATATATTTATGTCCTACGAGCCGTATTATTATTAGAGGTATGTAAATTTCGCAGATACATTCCAGGTCAGGTTGAACGACAATTATGTATACTTCATTGTCATGTCTGTGACTTGCTGGCGGCTGTTACGAAACGCGTTTGACTACTGCAAGCCAGTAGTAAATAAGGAAATAATGCGAAGTGCTATCGCTTGCTACCTGCTTGCACGGTTATAAGCCAATAGATAATCGATTGTCGCCAGTTGGTATATAGGACTGACAAGTCTAGGCTGCTGCCAGATGAATCCGCGAAATTGACGTACCTCTAATTATGATTTTACATGGTGGCCTTAAACTTTAGACCGGTGCTGTATTTCACGCGTCCTAGCGGGTCTAATATGACCACGCCGCAAATATGTTTGGCGATCGTTACGCACGTCAAACTAGACTTTGCGATGAAAGCGAATACAACCCCCTCTCTTTGCTGCAAACTGTCCACGTGACGCATACATATCGCAAACCATTCACCAACGCTCCGTCTCGGAGACGCGCTACGAATCGCAAAGTGGATTTCTAAGATAAAATTGAGGACATTTTCATTCAGTTGCCGTAACCTCACACATTTCAATATTGTTGGCGTAGAAACAGTCCGGTACATATGTTATATCAATATTTATGCTTCGCAAATTAGTTTCACGAATACAGAGGACAGATTATTTCAATAAAACCTTTATTTTAGCTTAGCATAACTTTATGCAAAATTATAAACAACACGAAAGTACTGCATGTGTACCATTCACAGAAGCGGCTCACAATGTGTTATGTTGCAGTATTGGTTATCGTCGTTGTAACCTGTTTGTGTATATTATGGGCGTGAGATCGATTCCAACATGTGAAGAAATTTTACTTTTTATTTTTTGATTAATCTTCTCTGTCCACTTATTCAGTAAATTACAGCTCTATGTCACTGCAGCTTTACTTTTATGTATAAAACTAACAGAGTAACATTTGCCTGTACAGTTGTTCTTAACGTCAATGTTCAATTACGAGACAATTAACAGACAAAGTAAGAAGTATTTTATAATAACAATATTTTTGTATTATTAATAGGTTACTTTAACACATTTTTTAAGCGAGTATTCACTAACTTTTATGTAGATGAACTATTTGGGCAAAAATTAGTATTTTAAATTGTAATACAGAAGAACCACATATTCTACAATATTAACTCAAAACCTATAAATGGCATGTATTTACGCATTGTTAATGGATGCCTGTTTTTCATTTGTTACTATTGACATTTTTTTTTTCTTTTGTGTATGTCGATATTTCACTGTTCTCAAAAAGGCCAACATTACGTTGGATGATACTTATATTCTTCGTTATACATCACTTTTAAAATGTCTTCAATGGTACTACTTCCCTTTTATACAGCACTGCTAAAATAACAGGTTTTGTGAAAGAATTCATACCGACATCTAGCGGAGCATATATAAACCGTTACATAATAATCAGGCTGGCACTACCTTCGAGGATGATACATAACTCGGTAACAAATTTCTGTCGTTGTAAACAGAAATTTTGGAATACTTTTTAAAGAGAGAAATTTGTCCGCAGAAGCATAGCCTACTGCCGTCGCAGAGAATGAGTTGTCGCAAAGTTTTTTGCATGCAAAAGATAGCGACACTCGCAAACGAGGACGGTCATAATCACGAAATCGCTATCTAAACCACGATGCATCGTAAGTTGCGTGCAATCGCAAGCTATAGCGACACGAAGTTATAATACACCCGCCGGCCGCGGAGGCCGATTGGTCAGACTAGTCGTATCCCATCAAAGCGATCCATGTTCGATTCTCGGCGGGGTCGGTCCCCGGATTTTCGAATGTGGGAATCTTGCCGGACGATACCGCTGGTCAGCGGGTTTTTTGGGGGATCTCCCGTTTCCCTCGCCGTTTCATTCCGGCGCTGCTCCACACTCATCTCATGTCACTCCTCACCAGCGCTGAAGACGTCCGTTAATTTTATTGGTGGAAAGTCTGTAGAAATATTCAGTGCACGTTTCTGAGTTTCACATACATTCGATTAGTACATTTTGAAGTGCGGTAGTCTGAAAACGTCATTTTCAACTATGCTGGAGGGCTTACAAACAATGATTAGCATGTTGTCTTAACAATGATATTCTGTCCTGCGTGAAGTGCGTTTTTTTTTTTTCGTGTACATTGGCACAATGGGCGCACAAGGAACAGTTTCGTAGATGACGTATTTCCGTGTACCCTAAAACGCATTTTAAGAACGTGGGAGACGACGCCGTTTAAGGGTGTTTACGTGGTATGAACTCTCCACTATATTTTCATGAAAAAGCGTCAATTTTTAAGACGGTACGTGTGAGTACAGTTTCCTCTTATGAAACAATTTTAGGTCACTTAGTTTTCTCATAATGGTGCGTCTAAATTTTTTTTGCATGTTACGCTGTCATACAAATAGTGAAAACCAATTGGCATAATCAAATGAAATAATTGGAGAGTATGATGCCTTAGTGAACCAAGTCCATTATTTCTTCCTGAAGCGGGAAGTTGTTTTCTTTTATTCCAAATTAGAAGTTTATATGACTAAATAAACACTATCAAAAATGTAATAAGAGCTAATTTATGTAGCCTACCTCATTACTGAATTTCATGGTTCATGTCTGAATTTTAAACTTATTTTTACAAGCATTTAAGAAAAATTTACTTGGTTCAGTATGGCATCAGATCCTCCAATTCACAGTGAAATAACATATCATGGGCTACGTAACCTAACATTTATAAAACCGACCACGTAATATTTTTAATCTGAAAAAAAAAATCGCGAATGTACAGGAAAAATGTTGTCGATTCAGCAATGTTTACTGTTTTAAAGTACAAAGTTGATCGTTGTGATTTTCCTCTAATATTAGGTTACATATGTCATTTCATTGTAAATTATTTCGTTTAACTAAGTCAACTGGTTTTCCCTGTTTTCATGGCAGCGTAACATGCACATTTTGACTTCGATATACCGTTATGAGAAAACTATGCAAGCTAAAATTGTTTCGTAAGAGGAAACTATGCTCACAGGTATCGTCTGCAAAATTAATACTATTTCATAAAAATATAAAATATTGATATTTAACACACTTCAACACCTGTAAGGTAGACTACTACTCAGAGCGCTGAGAGGCGTGCATAAGTTCGGCCGACACAAGTTTATTCGAAAACTATTTATCTTACGTGAGTGATATCTGCATAGGAATATGATTCAAAGGACGTTACCCATGTGTATAACAGTTTTCGAGTAAAAAAAGAACAGGCATGACACGCTACTATAGCGTTTATACGCCGGGTACACAGTTCTCAGGACGTCACGTTTAGAGTAAGTGCCTCAAAAATTGGTTCTTGTTGGTTTATATTTATTTTGTGCACATTGTAATTACAGTTGGTAAACAACAAACATGCTAATATTTGTAACAGACACCACTGTCACTCGGCAGTTTAATGAAAATGTTGCTTCATGCAACATTAATAACTACTTCTACCCATTGGCTGTGCAGAAGTAATCGAGTAGCACTCGAATATATGTTCAGTAAGACCACGACGCAACGGTCTGTCGTGTGCGAAGCGATCCGACTGCGTGAATGTTCGTTTAGAAACTGGCGTGCAACGAAGCGAGAAATGATGGCTAATTGCGTGCTTTGAGTGCGTAGATCACAACAGTCAGGCATAAAGTTGAGTCGGTGAAAGTTTTGTCATGTAAATTAGTGAAATTTCAGTAACTGCTGAATCTGAGAAGAGCCGGAGGAAATTTTCCCCCTTAAATAGCCAAATAATTAAATTAATATATTATCAAAAGTAAAGAGTAAAAAATCTGTTCACGAACATTATTATTATTAATTTGTATACGAGCCATTGTTGTACTTTAGCAATATGTCCGAATTCTTTTCTATGTTTGGGAATATTATTGGCCCAGTAATCACTTCAGACAAGTCGTTACGATGTTGATCTCGGTAAAATAGCGTATTCACTTTTGGCTATAAAATGTTTGTTATAATATTACACGTGTTTTTACTTCATATGTTATGACTGTTTAGCAGCGAGATCTTAAGAGCCGTAGAGGTGAATGCTGTGAATATAGAGCTGCGCCGGAATGAAGAGGTAAGGGAAACTGGATATATTACAGAAAACCTCCCTACCAATGTCATTGTCGGGCATGATTCCTACGTGCGAATATGGGTTTGATCTCGCCGGTAATCAATACCGGTTGTTCTTGGTGGGAGGCGAGTGTCCAAGCCGCTACTGAAACCGCTGTCACTCTTCCCAATTATATTTGACTGTAAATATACTTTGGTAGTTAATGAATCTTTTGAGTGTGAGTGAGCACCAGGGCTGATGGAAGGACTAAGTTATCAGTTGTCGAGTTCAGATATTTTGCAGATAGATGGCCGCTTGGCTGTGAGATTAGCTTGATGTACGTCTCTTCAACTACGAGGTCATTTGAGACGGTGACACACGACGTGGTACAATGACAGGAACTGGGAGAGGAACCGTTCGTAGACATTGTTAAGGCGGTTACACAAGTGAAAACTTTAGTATTTCACATTACGATAGCTTTCAATACACGCCTTCTCGTGGAGTCGTGCACAGTGGCGTCAAGTCAAGCAGTCTTGACGTTGCGTTTCCGATAAACTCAAAACCTGAAGTCAAAGTTAAGATGGCCGTTCGCAAAGAACCAGCTGATTATGTACGTAATAATGATTTTTTTCTTATTATCGTTTTATTCTGCAGTCATATGATGTACTTAAAAATGTAACAGTCATGTCTTAAATTTACTTGGAAAACCTTGCAAATAGTGTCAGAGAAATATTCGTAAATGAATGGTAAGTTTCTTCAACAGGTGTCGATGCTTTTGCAAACTATTACAATAAATGGAAAATATTTTAATAATTGGGCTTATATTTTAAATATTTACGTGATATATTTTTATGCCATTAAATATATAACGATTTATATCGCAACATTTTCGTTCCGAGTAAGATTCTCGATCGTTTCTCAACTGCCGTTACTTTAACTTTACGTTTGTCTTGTGTATTGACGAAACACTTAATGAAAACGTAAAGTCAAATGTTAATGTGTTCAACTGTGCATAGTCCTTCAAGGAACCACACCAGCATTCGTCTGGAATGACTTTGGGAAACAATGGAAATCAGGATGGCCGGAGTTGGAAATCGTACCGGAGTCCTCTCGAATTCGAGTCCAGCGTGTTCTGTGAAAAAGGATGGGAGAGCAGAGTGTACCGACTTCTTGCGTACATTCGTATTTTATTCTGCGCAATCATATTCCATTTTTCATGTTCAGTGGAAGAACAACGACAGATAAATACATAAATTTGAACGGGAAAAAAATTTGCAGATTGCTCATCCCCCAAATATAATTTTTATATTCGTTAGCACATTTAGTAATAGTAAAGACCATAAACTGAAAATTTACATCAGCGTAGCTAGCAGTATAGCTGCAATGCCGATTATAGATGAATAAAATCAAAGTTTCAACTTTGACAAATGGAAAAACGTTTGTCCAGGAAAGGCAGATATGATTGATAACGTCGCAGATGTTCCTAGCGACGGAGTAATTAAACGCGAGCAGGTCGACTTTGTAGCTGCGTGATGGGGAAATGCGATTGTCAACTTAATCAAGAACCAGTCGCTTCTACCCGGGAAACGCACGATGGGCCCGAAGGGAGACGAATGGAACCAGAACCGAGGCAGAGTACGTATGGAAGTGGTGGTCGGTAAATTAAGTTATAAGAAAAAGACTTGAAATCAAATTAGATAATGTGTGATGAAAACGTGCATGTGTGGGTACCATATGATGGGTACAAAGGTAAGACTATAATCGTTACGACATACATTCAATAAATACGTGTGAGAGACTTCCATAAATTAACTGTTTTACAGCTGTCCCAGTCAGACGTGTGTGGATTTCGTTTGATAAAAGTGATGAGATTTGTACGCTGGCTAGAGATAATCCGATAGTCGGAGGTCGCGTTAGAACCAGAAATATTTGACATTTTGTTTGGAGAGGACATCCACTGTCAATACTTTGTATCTTATAACGGCAGAGTAAGTTGGACAGCAATATACTTGAATTGAGACGATAATATGTAAGGTGACAGAATACAGCTGCAGCGTTTATTAGTGCTGATAGGGGATGAACCATCAAAACTACTGATATGATCTATATAGTTACACTTACTACTGTTGTCGCACACGGAACATCTTCATAAGCCTTTAATAGTGCGACGCTACGACAACGACACGGCGATAAGAATGACTAGCCAATCATAAGTGAGATCGCCGACACGGCGACGACGCGTACAGCGATAGAACATGCTCTGACACTGCTACGATTGTCGCTTGCGAGCAGGAAGAAGTATAAACATTTTGTAAACAAACTAGTGCGACTAGGAGGAAGAATAATATACACCATTTCATATAAGTTTGAATACATTTGACAGCAACATATGGGCAATCATTTTCAGTATTTTGTTGCACATTGCAAGACGTTTTTAGCTCTAAAATGAACCTGAAATGTCCATTTCAGCATTTGTACCACAAAGTTTGTCTTGTGTAGTGACACAAATAACAAAATATTACAAATTATTGCCCATAAGTTACTGTTAGATTTATCCAAACTTGAATTAAATGGAGTATGATACTGTCGTAGATAAAAAACAATACTGGACGGTTAAGTAAAAGAAAAAAATTTCAGCAAGATGTCGACTTTATGTCCATCATGAATTCCATTAACAAACAGTAACAGCGTACCAACTTAGGCCTTCATTTGTCTAATTTAGCTTCCATTTCTGCCGAAAGAGACCACTGTGAGGCAAGCAAGGCCCCGCCGCTGTCGTAGTATTGCACAATCGAGCGACGACATTTCGGATGCGGCGATCACAAATCGCAGATCACTGTCGCAGCGTTGCACTATTGTAGAAAGGGCTTTACTCTTAGATGCAGCCACTACTGCTAAAACACTATCAATAATATTATAAGCGAGTACCATTCAGTTAGTTGGTTTGTCGGGCTTCTTCATCTGGTTGGCTGATTTTCCTACACAATGCTGACTGGAATATTGGCGTGGTGTATTGATGGTACAAAGGAATTTAAAGCTTACGCACTGTGGGACAGTCAGGTTTATCTGGCGTGTAAGAAGTTTCGTTAGGTGGCCTACAACCACTTACCTTGGCCTAGAACGAACAGATGAACAAAAAAATACTAAATTAGTAAATTTTAAGCGATAATTCTTCTGCCGAAGAAAGATCGAAGTTGGTGACACTGTCAACAATTGGAGAAACGACTGCTCGGAAGTAACAATAAAAGGGCAATACTTGAAATACGGGACGGTTAGACATGTTTTCAAGGTTACAGGTGCAGGATGCTAGCTGGTGGACAAACAGCTGCGTGATAGTGACAGTGGACTGTCAAAATCGAAGGCCGGGCAGCGTATGTCTCGCGACGTCGACGTATGGCGATTAGTACGCTGTTGCGCCCCGCACTAGCCCCCCATCGCTCCTTTGCCTCGGTCAAGTGTCGGCCGGATGGCGCGGAACCGCAAACTCGCGCAGCATTCTCTGGAGCATCCACCGCCCGACGATGGACGAGCAACGAGGGAAAGTTGGCCTGCTTTTCTCCCGCCCCCACGTAGACCTCAGCCACCCTCCCTTTTTATACATCCGCCGGCAAGCCTCCTCCACCCCCGCCCTGCCCCGGGACCCAACATTTCTCTCCTCCCACCTCCCTTTTCCTTTTCGGCTTTTAGCGCGATACCGCTTAAGAAGCCAGTCAAGGTCGGCCGTAAGGAGCCGAACTTGACTCGCGCGAGACCAGAGCTGCACTAGGATAAGTTACAAGCCAATTGGGGCTGTAGCGCTCGCCTTAACTGCCACTCTTGCGGGACAGGAACCTCTGTTTAATGTTCCGTCGTATAGTAATCTCACTCCTCCATGTAACATGCACCTCCTCTCGACTGCTTCCGTGTCCTTGATATTATCGCCTCCCCTTTCATCGTAAGTAGCATGTTTCTGATAGATATAACGTTGAAAGAGTTTTACAATTGCAGTATTGTTCGTCCGGAATAAATTGAGCACTTGAATTCCTGCTTTATTTCTGTTTTCAGCCAGTTTGTATCTTTCCGCTACATGTAAACATAAGCATTGCCACGTGCGTTTATTTTCATAGACTAGTACAATACGTACATATACATTGCACTGTTCCAAAAATGTCATCTTCAATATCTACTCATTAAATACACAGGTGTTGAATATTTGTTACAATCAGTAGGAGTCTTTCTGTTATTATAAATACCTGCGAGTTAACGTCAATATAATACGGATTCTTGTGCATCGACTCTTAATTTATTCGACACGCAGTAGCCCTTACGAATCACGCAAACGTGTGCGCGCACTGAACGTTATATTTGAATTCGAAATACAAAACTGTCACTGAAAAATACGTGACATAACATCAGTTATTCAAGAGTTCAAGTTCTGCTCAGTTCTTATTCTGTGTGTTATAAGAAACCATGTTGTTTGCAAAAGGAAAAAAAAAACATATCAGTGATTTTTAGCACAAAATCATGCTATCTATTGGTGAATTTTGAATTACATTGTCTGCAGCGCGGAGCGCTGGTTGAAGCACTGTGCGGACAACGAATATTTATAGACCCGGCCGCGTCGCTTTTTGTTGAAGCTTACCAACTAAAATTATGCAGTCAGCTGGTATATATATATATATATATATATATATATATATATATAATTTTTTTAATATATCAAATACGAGAGGTCGTTTACATTTGAGTTTATTTAATTCCAGTTGCATTTAGGTACGAAAATTCACGGAACCGCTCTCGGTAATTTGCTGTCAACCATACAAGCAGTAATGTAACTGTTCTTAATGTTAAATTATGAGCAGTAACGGCTAATGATTTTTTTAAAATATTAAATCTTAAGTGATCACTTTATCCCGAACAGTCTCTATTATCATTAGTTTAGACTTTGCAGTGTATTGTAAATTTTACTGCTAACCAGGCGAATTTTAACGTGTGTCCAAACGTTGACGTCGCTGCAAGCTGAATTGTTGGGTCGCTAAATCGTTAACAAGTCTTAGTTTACCTACAATCCGATAAAGTCATGTAGGGACAGATCTAGGCTTTCCTTCGCCCGGGGCAAGATTTTCTCCTCCCCTCTCCTTTCCCATCACTTTTCCATCAGTACAATCAACCCAACAGTAATAAAGGTATCTCGCGTGCGTTGTTTTGAGCTCGCTTGAATAATAGTTTAACATTTTAGTAGAAATACATTAAACATGTACTTACTTGCTTTCATTAGCAGTGTTTTAGTGTGCATTATAATTGTAAATAATGTATTTATAACGTTATATGGTGTTCAAGGTTAATAAATATAAAAAAATACAAAACCAGTAAAAGTCTTAATACTGGTGGAAATTGTCTCTTTTTTACACTCATTTACATTTCATTCCCAAGTAAAATATTTCCGGCACCACCAGCACCCCTTCTAACCCGGCGCTCGGGGCAGTCTGCCCCCCTGCCCCCACCCCCTCCCACCGTTGATCAGCCCCTGTAGTCATGAATGTATGTGCTGTTCTTTAGTGTCCACTTGGCTTACTTTATAAAGCCTATTTCCAATAAATAGTTACGGAATTAAAGAAACGCTTATTAAAATTTTCTCTGGTCGGTTATGTGCACTCATATAACAAGACCGTCGTATTGTTTTCCCTTCGTGTCTGCATTTTTGCAAGAGTTACGTACACTGCGATATTATGTTCAGATGTTCCCAACAATAACACTTTAGAGGCGTACGTAAACAATGAAGAATAAGAACGTATCACTAAAAAAAATCAAAGCGTTCGAAAGGGATGTGTTTTAGTGAAGCAAATTGGTGCTGTGATCCACATGCTTCATCCCTACGTAGGTATCATTCTTCAGCTATGTAATCATAATGCAAGGGATTGTGTTTTAGTTTCTGTATTCTTTTGTAATTTTCAACAAAAAATTAAATTTGTATTTGCATTCACCCGCTGTCTCTCTCTCTCTCTCTCTCCATAAATTATTGTTATAAATTTACAAATAACTTCTTAAAGCAAATACAGTTGATATATTTACACATGTTCTGTACATAATATATTTTACACAAATGAATACAGATATTTAAACTATACTCAGTTATATAAAATAAGTGTTAACGTTTCAAATAACAAACTTAAAAATAAGTTAAATTTTTACCATACAATATTCTTAATTGTATGTCGTAAACGTCTGTTGGTTTGCTAGCTGCTCCGTTCTGAGACAATGATTTCAAAACGGAAACTTACATAGCGAAATGACAACGATAATGCAATTTCATCGACATTCATAATCGAATTTGTTATTGTTCAGACGTCACAGGTAATTTTCCCTTACATCTGGCATTGTAATTTGTATGAAATAACACCTATCCTGTAAAACTGCACTAGGAACATTTAACTGTTCCAAGAGTGTTGGTGCCTATATAGTTCACATGTATTGTACCAAATAATGATCAAATATACAAGCTGCTCTAAACTACTACCCGAAATATAAATATTTCTGGAGGTAAATACTTGTGGAAAATGGTGATAAGTATAGTTGGTAAATCATAACCTCACTCAAATCCCCTTTAACTTCAATTTTATAATTCGTATCTTCACAAGGTATCGAAAACGGTGTTGAATAAATTCACGATGTTTAAAACATAGTTTACTGTTAGGGATATGTAAAATATACGAAACATTTTGCTTTAAAACCATGTAATTGGGTACAACTTCTTTCCCGTCATGTAATACCTTCATTTTAAGCTGTCATCGTACCCAGTACGTCGTTCTGAACAATAACATGGTTCTTGGTACAAGAGCCCAACACCTGCTCTTTCCTTTTAGAAGACATACAACATCTCAAGTGAAAATGACTGGAAGAAAGGTTACACTTCATACACGCAGGTTGTAGACAAATAGATTCAAACGTGCACAGGTGAGAGAAAAGGCAGCGTGTGGCTGGAATTGCCTTCATTCCAGGCATTTTCCCTTTACCGCTGACGTCTTTGCGGGTACTAAGTACACGGCAGGTGCTGGCCACTTGTACCAAGAGAAACTCTTTTATCAGCACGACGTATTGATTACGACGACCGCGTAAAATGGCCGTATCACAAGACGGTAAAATTGTTGTACGCAATTAAATGCTGGTGGACCCTATTTTTAGTACGTTGGCGGACAATTTTAACACTGTTTCTTCAGTATGGCTTAACTACCGATAACACTAGAGGATTTTTAAAATGTCGTGGTTCAGTTGGACGTAGTTGTCAATATCTTCAGAAAATACGAATTATAAACTCGAATATCAAGGGAGAATGTCTCCCTTGAGTTGAGTTAGGATGTTATTTGCATTTAAAGATTTTTAACATTTCGTACGATGATTTACCGACCGAAATATTCCGAGCGAGTTTCCGAACAACCTGTATTTTCTAATAGAGGCGCTGTATTTGTCTAGTGCTCTTGAGAAGCTGCACATCTGAAGTGTGTGTCATTAATGTGAAAGAAAAATTAGACATTTATGGTTACCAACTGATTATTCCTCGAATTTCTTGGCAGTTACAATAATGATACAGATCTACATACCGTAGAGGTTATGCCGAACAGAACGTATGAAGTGGTTATATACTGCATGTTTCTGCCTATAAGGCACATTGTTTTAAGAAAAAAAGTACTTTCATCCTGAAATGTTTAACTATCTTCTATCTGCGAAGTTCTCGAAAGTACAATGTAATCAGTCTAACCCGACCAAGAGCCAAGAAGCTTCCTCTCAAGAAGCTTTCTCTCAAGAAGCTTTTAAGAAATAGTAAACCGTAACGTCTGCATAAGCAAAACATTTACTTTCTATTTAGATACGCCATTAATACCGTACGATTTAAATATGGTCGTCATCTTAGCGATAGTAAAGAAATGATCTGCTGTGTAGTAGCATCATGTTCCTATAGTCACTCGAAATATGAATGTTTTTTAACCCAATGTCAAACAAAGGTGTGATTAGAACATTCTTCGTTGTCTGTTTATTTTTTAGTTCAAGAGCCTTTATCTAAATCGCCGAAACAATATTTGAGTAGCAAACGTACGTATGTTTTGTTGGCAGTCTTGTACGTATTCATTTACTCCGTGACAAGTTGGTACATCGCCTTCCTATTGTTTTAAGAGGAACCTAGAAAATATAATGCTTAGTTTTGTAAGTGTAAATTTCTGTAAAATATAAACGACGTTTAAATATCCAAGCGTCGCCAGGCGTATGTATAAGTGCAGCCATGCAGTAAAGAATGATCTATGGGGTTCGCATAATTCACTGGCGGGAGGATGTTTGGGAATACCAGGAATTCCACTCGTTTATCGCACAAGTGAAGAAAAATTGGGAAGTTGTGATGGCCTTTCCCCGCGGCAGTTATGGACGTCCGGAAGTTGCGTTGTCGTTGTACGTCGTCGAAGCTGTGACATTCCCCGCCGGCACACTGGGGCACTTGCACCTTAGTGAGCTCAGCAGCTGTTCTCGAGACAAGACGAGACGAGGATGCTACAGCACTGTGGACGTATTTTACGTGTTTGAGATCTAGAAGTGTGCAAGCGATTAGAGCGACACGTCGCTCATAACTAGACACTAGGCACTAGTAGTTGCCCATGGTACTAGGAGTAAGGGAGGTAGGCGACTGCGCAGGCCAGTGGTGGGGGCAGGCAGTTGATGACGTCACCGTCGAGCCACCACGCCGCCTGCCGGGAATGGGACAGATACAGTAGCCTGTGTCCGTACTGTTTCACGCGGAAATATGCCGTACTGTGCAGTGTATAGCTGTAATAATAGCAACAAGAATACAA